>JAODTR010033325.1:0-21327 GCA_025399935.1 Amblyopsis rosae | reverse complement strand
ATTTTGTTTTGATCGACAAGCTTTTCTCTAGAATGATTTAGATACCTTTAATGTACCTAGGCTATTGAATGGGTCACAGATTTTCTGAGCAGGAGCCGTCCTTGTAAGGTGATGACATCGAACTTATTAATAATCATCCCTTAGTAAAAGCATCTGTGTGATAAAAGTTTAGGATCGAAAAATTTAAAATGACATGCTGGTTTAAAAGGAAAAAATGTTATTTTTTGACCCTTCGTTTGGTTTTTCTCAGCTAATATCAAATAGCAATTAGCTTTAAAATGGTTTAGAGATACTGAGGGAAAGTACACATTTCTGAAAAGTGGAGCTGTTTCTAAATAATGTAACTTGACGACTCATGCCAATTGAATTAACTTGCAAAACAATTGCCTCTACTTGCCTAGCCAACTGCATTTCTGCTGAATGATGCAATCATGAATATAAATGTACTTCTTACTGGGACTATAATGTATGTGTCTGTGGCTCACTCACCTTTATGCCTAACTAAAATGATTTTATGATCATTAGAGTGCTTTTGGAGGAAGGTTTTGTTTTCTTCCATTTTAACTGGGCATTGTTATAGGAAAATGTATCACTATCCACCAAAGGATGGATTATATTTATGATCCACAACTTCATGCGTGAAAAGAAATATAAAATCCCTTAAAGCCAAGCCAAGTCTTGACCCACAAAAGGAAATACAGCTCATGCTACAGTATGAGTAACTTTGTTTTCATGTCACATGTACAAATAAAACTCTGAGTAAAATATTTTTTCATAGTCACAAAACCAACAAAACATAGCTATTTATTGTTTTGAATTATGACAGTCAAAATATATAAATGCACTTTTGCCACAACCATAGCTGTCCTGGACTAAAAAGGACATGTTCGAACCAGTGTATGTGACACGGAGATGTACTTATCAAACTAAAGCTCTTGATGAGATTGTTCTACTGCCAAAAGGGCACAAGTGAATTATTAATCAATTTACAGTTATTCAAGAAAACCCAAAATATTTAAATACTGAACATACTAAGCCAGTTGGTGCAAAAGGGTGTAACTGTACTTATACCCTTTTGGCATTGAGAAATATATATTTGTGTGGTAAAGATTTTTTAAGTTATAATTTTATGTTATCACAATAAATTTGTGTTTCTTGTAAACCGTATGTAATGCTTTGTTCATATTGGCCCATGCATTTTAGATTACATTGATTAAATGTTGGTACCAAAAAGGCGTGTGTGAATAAAAAACAAAATAGTTTTGGCCGTCCTGTAAAGTTAGAGAAATGTCACTTACTTCTTATCTGGTTCTCACCCCTCGAAATACAAGAAGTGGATTCATACGTTTATGGTTAATTTCACATAACTAAACTCGGGAAAACAAGCAATATATGTTACAGCACCAACGATAATATCTCGTACCAAACATATTGAAACCTGATATGGAACTTGAACTTGAGCCTCGCAATTTCACCGCGTTTAATGGTTCACTACTGGCAGTCGATGGGAGCTGGGGTGCCAAATGCCAACTCATATCTGGCTACTAGGGGTTAGCTCTCTATAGGAATGTGGTCCTGCCCCCCTGGTACGATCTACATGTTGGATACCGTTAGCTTCAAGCTAGTCTTTAAATACAGCTAAAGAAGAGTCTGGCATTTCTCCCCCACATCAATCATTGCCTGCTCACCCCTTCTGCTCCAGACCACACAGGGGAATACGTGGGAGCTGGGCTCCGAGCACTACATTGATCTTTACTAGTAGGATATGCAAATTTAAGATGTCACGGTTTCTGCACTAAAAAAGCAACGGAGGGAAGAAATATTTCAGCCAGAGGTCATTGGCTGCAGCGAAACCTTTCACGGCATTGTAAATACATCAGATAGGAAAAGATGGCAGAGAGAGAGAGAGAGAGAGAGAGAGAGAGAGGCGAACAGGGCTCCACTCCATTGTGATGTCAAACCCTATGTGTTCAGTTTATCATAGCTTTATAGTGACATGTGAGCCACTAATCTAAGGCATTTTAGATCTGTGGCATCGTCAGCTTTCTTCACTGAGTGCAGTGCACTGTCTGTACTATAGATTGTGACGTGGGACGTCTCACTGCACCAGGGCCTAATGTCGACGCAAAGAGCCAAAATCACTTATCACTGTTACCCATCGGCAAACAAGGCACACAATGATGACACTGATTAACGATTCCCCATGCATTCATGAATACCGATTCCTGGAGTCATGTTTAACTTAACTTTAAACACACAGTTGGCGTCCATATGGTTGGCTATAATGTCATTCTGTGTCTCTCCCATGGGTGCCAGATATACAGTCACTATCAATATGTGAAGCTGACATGTCTGTTTTACATACAGGACACTCACAAGAGCAGGGAAACTGCTGTAAATACCCTACAGTGTCCAGTTCCATGTTACAGATTTCAGTAAGATTTTACAAGTATTACATCACTAAGATTGAATGTGTTGGATAGCATCATGTTAGATTTAATCAATGCGTCATACCCAGTGTTGAGCAAGTTACTCAGGAATAGTAATAAGTTGCTATTTACTTATTAATACTTCAAAAAGTAATAATATTACTTTACTTATTACTGGCTATCAAAAGTAATTAGTTACGTTACTAGTTACATTACTACATTACTTTCACAATCACTACCCTGCTTTGCCCCTTCAGAAAAATTACAACCTGTGTAGCCAGCTAATTTTATAATGTAATCCTCTTTATTGGAACAATAATGAACCTTAGGAGTCAACAATCAGTCATAGTGAAAACATTGCAGCCTCTCAAACCAGATGATTGGACAGGTCGGTTCAATTAGCCTACCCTAAGTTTGCTAGGAGCAGAAATCTTGTTCTTGTGACGCAGTAATGCAGCATTACTTGGATTAGTAATTGTAATTAGTTACACTACTAGTTACTGAAAAAAGTAATATTACAGTTTGTAGTTACTAGTACTGTCCAACACTGGTCATACCACAATCATTGACACTAAAGAGAATTCTTGCAAAAGCTACATCAATGTGTTGTATGCAGTGTGCCCTATAATGCAGTATTAAAATAATAACACTGATTAGATCAGTCCAGGTCTTTCTGCTTGAAGATTAGATTAGAAAAGAAATAACTGACTTGCATGATAGTGATCAAAATAGCCTTCCCTGTTTCCTAATTAAGACTTATTACAAACAATATAGGAACACATTCCTCTGTTCTATTTGAAAATGTATTTTTGACAAAGATATATAAGAATGCACTCAGTCAGAATAATTATTCTGACTATCTCAATACTTTACAAACACCAATGCATATTCTCACACGTCATAATTCATTTTTGAGTGTGCAACGTAAAATGAAAGCTAGTGGTCTTGTCAGGGGGCTTTTAGCATTACAGACGAGGATCAGTTTGCAGTGTTTTTATCAATTCATTTGGTTTTTGCCGTGGATGAAATGAGTTGCAACGGGCGCTGGTCGTAAAAGCCGACATCAGTCAGGCAAGGTCGTACATTTATTTCTTCCAGTGAAATGCCAATACATTTAAGTAAAGCCACAGAAAAAAGAAATTCAATATAGGTATAGGTTGATACTCACAGGGAATGGACTTTGACCAGGATGTCTTACGTCACTACTGCTGGAACTGATAAAATATTAACAGTCACCATTCTCAATATTCTAGAGGAGACACAAGTTCTGCCATACTGAAATACCAATGCTTACTTCATGAATATTTTTTCACAGTTAATACATACTGCATGAGGCATAGAGGCATATAATAATTACTTTGCGCATATATGACACTGACTGGCACCAATGAGATATGTGGGGTGATGTGTAGAGATGAGTGCAATCGCTTACTGATTACGAGACATATGCGACCAAATCAAAACAACTGATTCTGTAGGGAAAATCAGGACAAATAGTTTGTGTACTATAGTTAAAAGAATTGTAACATTCTTTTTCAGTTGGCACACGTAAATACCTTTGTAGGAGTGATATGCAAATATCTACAGTGCCTTTCAAGATTTTTATTTTTGGTAACATTCATGCATGGGAATGCTGTTGGCAAAACGTTGATGAAGAGCAGACCCAAAGCTTCCAGGCATGACTGTGACACACCTATCTTCCGCAAGCATCAGTTTCCCGGCAGCACAGACAGTTTAAACTGTGCTATTGATGTGACTCAAAAGCCACTTGTGACAGAAACTCCTCTCTTCTAGCCTGCTCCACCCGGATCCAAAACGAATGTATCCGCTGTGCCAATGTGATTTTCCCTTCCTTTTCCCCCACTGCTGTGAGCAGCCATCATACCGATGTCTTTGTAGAAGCCAAATGTGGGCTCCGAACAGTGGCTCCCAAATATTTCCATCACCAACCAAACCTCTTGCTGTTCCTCTGGACACAGCCAAGAGCATTAACATATGTTCTCACAGTGCACAGTGCTACCCTGCATTGGTAAACGCCATATTACAGCAAGCCACACTCAGTGTTCGCCCATTGAATATCCATAAGTCATACAGCACAGCCATATCTACCCACTCAGAACAGTAGGGTTGTCTCACATGATAGGGTTGGGGGGCTTCTTAACATTTAGTCAGAAGCCTTCTTTGTCAAATTGGTATTCCTCCCACTCACAGTGATGGTGGGTGGTAATAATGACAAATAAACGCAATATTGTTTCTAGATGGTACACACTGAGTATAATAAGGTCATCTGCTGGGGATATTTTTTTCCTGTTTTGTGTGTGTTTTTATTTTTCATGGTTTCTTTTTTTTTTATCCACCAGTATTTATGCCTTTTTAGCATGCGGCATCAAACCCTCTCAGTGAGACCACCCCAGCGTGAAATATGTGAGGGAACATTGAGCGAAAGGCATCCTGAATCATGTACTGTGACATGTCCTCGCCTAGCATCTACTGTATACTGTATCCTCCTAAAGCTTTCCTGAAGATGGCCACGTCCCTTCCCTATGCTTCCCTCCTTTAAGGTTTGATATAGTATCAACGAGAATGCTTCCAGAGATCAGAAATTCTCTCGCATGAAACCAATGGTGGCAGTCCTTTGTTCCGCACAAACAAAAACAACGTACTGTCCTGGTATCTATGCAGACTTTCAGCAACTTAATAGAAATACTGCGAGGAGAAATAATGAGGCACATTGGGGCCCAGCCCCATAACATAGTGAGGCATACTGTTCACAAGTCGTCACGTGCGTGTGGGTTACATTTATACATTTAGGAACATCTGCAGTGCCTGAGTGTTGGCCTGAGACAAAATATTTCAAACATCATGTTAATAATGTTGCGCTTATAACCAAAAGTGTTGTCCATACTGGGAAATAAAGTGTGATAACAGACACAAAATACTAGTCTATACTAGTCTATAAGTCTATTTATGAATTGCATATACAGAAGCACAATATGTGTTGACTACTGTAAAAAATACAGCTGTTCTCCCACACGGTGATGATAAACCGATGGTTTTCAAAGTATTGTACATTTGGTCACTATCCTTTTTCTTCAAGCTTTCTTCATGCTGTGTTTTTCATTTCTTATTCAGGTGGTCTTTGTTCTGTCAGCCGCACACACAGTTGTGAGTGCTGTGTTGATCTGAGGAACTCTTCTGAAAGAAAGTGTATCAAACACTACAGACAGTCCTCTGACACAAAAAAGGGGCTCTAGCACCCATGTCATCTCACAACACTGCACTGATTTATAATGGTAGGGAGGAATAATAACAGATACATCAGTGAATCATGAAGGCATTGAATAATACTTTGCTCATGAATAAAATCATTAAAAGAAGCTTTTTTATAACTTAGACCGCAGCCGTGAATCGAGTGCTTTATGATTAATGTCTCATCTATAAATTATGGCTGTAGGATTCTGCAGTATTACTTATTTAATTTGTTTTTCCTTTTTTTGCACACTTTAAGTTCGGACAAGGCCAAATCTCAGAAATACAATGACTGCTATATCGTTAATTCTTTTGAGGTTTATTTATTTATTTTTGTTTATAAGCAATCCAACTCCCTGGTCTTGGAGCTGTACACAACAGTACGGTAGGCTAATGAGGATATAAAGTTATGTGTAGGCCATTAACAACAGTTCAGGGACAAGTTCACAGCAGTCTGCTAATGTTATGTGCTAAGTATTATCTTACATACAGTTAGGCCAATGAATAGCCAGGCACGGTTGTACTTCTTTATGCTAGTGGTGCACATGTATTATGTATTAATGCAGTGTGAAAATGTGGTGTGCACATAGGACGGCTACAGGGTTTCAAGCTAATTAACCCTTTGATGAACAAGCCACGCAAACCCCTCCGATTTCACAACGTGTCAAAAATGACCCGTATTAATTTCCTATTTAATTTCATTGTATAGTTCATGTGTTTCATTTGTTTAAATAATTTAATCTAATAATTAGGATTAGATTACATTTTAATAATTTAAAAAAAGCATTTTGCAAGTGGCTTTGCGTGAATTGTGTACACTTTTTAAGTGCAGTTTTCACAGTCCTTATCATTGCGCCGGGATCCTGGACTTGGCATTGATTCCCTGGACGTATGGACAGACAGACAAACAGGCTAAGAAGAGGCTATAGGCCCATTTATGCTACTGCGTCAAAGCTACGGCATCAGATACGGATAGGGTGTAACCGACGCGTGACGTGGCATTCACATTGCCGACGTATTCAACTCCCAAATCGCCGTTGATGAGCTGTCCCCAAGCCCTCTCTAGCCAGCTCGGAGTGGGCGTGTTTTACGCCAGCAACTAGAACTGGCGTGAGGTCTAAAGTAAAATCAAACTCACAAATAGTGTGCATTCCCTAAAAACCAAAATAAACACGGCGTAGGTTCAACATGTTAAACTTCTGCGTCGACCGCACGGACCTGTGCGTGTTGACTGCGCATGCAATTGACGCGAAGCGGCAATATGCGGAAGTACTATGTCTTAAATGGCCGTGTCACCAACGGCATTTCGCTGTGGAGGCTGACATAAGCTAACCTGTCATGCCAGATATCTGTGTCTGACACACACATATCTGGGGAGTCGTCCATTGAAGCTGTTTTAAATGGGCAGGCTCTTTCAAAAATACTTCTTGGCAGGTGATTGGATGAACCTGTGAACCAGCAAAGGCTGCTGTTGCTGGCGAGATCAGGATTGTCTTGCCAGCAACAACAGGTTTTGCTGGTTCACAGGTTCGCTAGACGTACGCAGCACCCAGGCAGCTAAATCTACCCTGCGTGTCCTGAAACAAAGTCAATTTACCCCAAAACAGTTAACTGCAGAAATACCGTGGTGGCCTCAGATTGATCGTAGGAACTTAATTAATGTAATATACTCAATATTCACATTAATGCCCCCAGAGAAAAATAATCGGCAATGGCGCCGTGTGCCTCCCCATAATCTTGCATGGAGCGCTGGGTCGTTCCGGTCTACATAATGGGTGAAAAGTCGGCCCCTTCCGAAGAAAAAAAGAAAAAGATATTCGAATGGTGAAGTGCCATCCATTGGAACATCTCTGAGTAAATCTATCTGGCTGTGTGGCCGGGCTGCTTCAATCCTGGAGCACACAGTGGCTGGCCATTAATAAGTTGTGGGGCACTGGGGGAGGGGGGGGGGGGGGGAATCCTGAGCAGAGATTTCCACATGGATGGGGCCTATGGCACACGGGCCTCTGCCCTCTGCCACTGTGGTGATTTGACAAATTATTCTGTATCAAAGGGCTCTGCTCTGGTTTGGTTGGTAATTGATTGGAAGTGAGGCCTTCAAATCCCTGATTGGTTTAGCGCGACAAAGGAGGGGGGGGGGGGGCAGAGGGATATGCCGTGTTTATGTGGAGAGATACCGTACAGCCTCGGTCTTTTCAGAAATAATTCCTACATCTCGTGCTTTTCTCCACTATACTTTCACACAGTGATTTTCAGACTTTTTTTTTTAAAGTAATGCAATTTCTATACACGATACTTATGGGATGTATTTCTGCGGTATTCCCGTGTTGTATTTCTGTGCCTGTTGATGTTGTTGTTGTTGTTGTTGTTGTATTCCTCCCTCCCCCCGAATTCCACTGTCACGGTATCCAATTTATTTGTACGTCCGTGGAGATAGGATTTTTGCCATTGAAACAGAGGAATTCTGTTAGCTATGGAATGCTATTGATTTGTTCCACAGCAAAGTGTATTCTGTCTCACATTCTCTCATTGTTGTTAGAAACAGGAGTTGTAGCATCCTATAACATTCAACTGATTTCTTGATGCCTTTGTTGTACAAGCTGGTAGCTGGGGAAGTGACATTTATAGTAAAAAGAAATCCACATGCTACATTGCACATCAAGGCAATGTCAATCTGCTGCTACATTATAAAACGGCCTGACAATAATGCGGGCTGTAAAGCTTGTGTCTCCAGAATAATTTGAGTGATATTTGGTGATATTTACCTAACTTTCCTTTACTATGTATTCTTTATAGGCATCAGCTGTCATAACTATTTGGATACGCTGATATCTACAGTAGCCTGTGGTTCAATATACTGCTTAATATCCAACTGCAAAAATAGATATACGAGGTTCATGATTCCGTCAATAGTCTAGATCCTAATTTACATTGATACATGTAAATTTATGCAGGGAACACATTTCCTCAACTTCGTGTAAAATCAGCCGGTTAACGTGGTTTCATTTTGGCTTGTCATTATTGCCGTTATGCAACCAGCAGTGTTGGGCAGTTACTAGTTAGAGTAACTAGTTACAGTAATATCATTTATTTTTTCAGTAACTAGTAGTGTAACTAATTATTTCCAAAATCGTAATAATTATACAATTACTAATCCAAGTAACTAATAATTACTGCGTTACAAGAACGAGATTTATGGTCCTAGCAAATTTAGCGTGGGATAATTGAACCAACCTGTCAAATCATCTGGTTTGAGAGGCTGCAATGTTTTCACTATGACTGATTGTTGACTCCTAAGGTTCATTATTGTTCCAATAAAGAGGATTCATTTCTAAAATGAGCTGGCCACACAGGTTGTCATTTTTATGAAGGGGCAAGGCAGGGTAGTGATTGTAAAGTAATATAGTTATGTAACTAGTAATGTAACTTAACTTAATACCCAGTAATAAGTAATGTTATTACTTTTTGAAGTAGTAACTAGTAACTTATTTACAAATCCTGAGTAACTTGCCCAACTCTGGCAACCAGTGAGATCACGTGTGCTTTGCTGGATGTGACCAGACCATGGGGAAGAACAAGGAAAGACAGCCGCACTGCGACGACCAACATGGCGACCCACCGCCTTGATAGCAGGCTGGTTGCACCGTATAGCTTTAGCCACTTGACATGGACACACTGTGCTTGCTAGTGACAGACGCTGCGTAGGCTTCTTCCCACAGGTCACACGTGACCTTTTCCGATTGTCTTTTTTTTTTTCAGTCACACCGTATTATTTGTTAGAGGATGGTCACCGACGATAACCCCAGGCGGAGACGCACGTTGTTGTTGCTTGTCTTGCCACATTACATTTACTTAACTGAATCGTGTACAAGCGAGACATGTTTCTGCGTGTGCACGTAAACATAAAAGGCAGGGGAAGGGTTTGTCCCCAGATAGCCTAGCTTAATTGCTGCACGACTATAGCCTCTTGTTCAGATGCCGGGGGGATTCTGTTTTTATTATACAGAGTTATTCATCATTAAGAGGTGCTTTTTCATCTGCGGCCTTTTCCTGATATGGAAATGGACTTACACAAGGACCCTTCAGCCATTTTTATCTGTCGTCATCAATGTCTTTTCATTAGCGAAAAAGTGTTAGCTCACCATGAAACACATCAAAGTCTGCTTCGTGAAGCTTGTTTAGCAATTTTGCACAACCTTTACATCAACGGTAAAGTTGTCAGGGGAAAATGTGTTATCTCTTGCTAAAATCAAAAAAAAAAAACACAACCACTTGAGATAAAATCTGCTAAGTGACATCGTGGAGCCGTGTGCGTGTGTGTGTGTGTGTGTGTGGGTGTTAGTGTGCCATGGTAATTTCAGAAAGCTGGCAGAAGCAGGGTGCATCGTGGACCCCGTGCAGGCAGAGGTGGCTGATCCCTATCCCCACCCTCTGCCCTCTCCATCTGTCATGCAACTAGGTTGCAGGCTTCCCATCCACGCACAGTACAGATACTGGAACTTATGCATGCATGCAAGGGCACGCTCACATGCACACACACACACACGCACACACCACGCACACGCGTGTGCCGTAATGTGATGGGCCCGAGCTCCGTGGCAATCCGATTTGGAGACCAAAGTAATTTGTGTGCAATATATGACCAAAATATTCTGTGGGAGCATTTACACTGAATGTTAATACTGTTCAACTTTCTGCTTGCCATATGTTACATTATATGCGTGTGTGTGTGTGTGCGTGCGCGTGTGCGTGTGCGTGTGTGTGTGTGTGTGTGTGTGTGTGTGTGTGTGTGTGTGTCGCCATGTGTACACAAGTCCTTCTCCTGTTCCTTTTCCCCCAGTTCTGTGGTACTCTAATGAGAAACCGTTGCTCGTAATGTAGTTTTCAAAAGGAGCCTTGTGAAAAAGCGGCACAATTTCCAAACTGCCTGAAGCCTAGTGTCAGAAATATGATCTTCCCCTAACCTCTACCCCGACTGCCTCGATTTAACAATGCTTTGAGGTGAGTCCGCTCTTCAATTATTCAAGGAATGCACAATTTTCACATTTCTCGCCAGCCAGAGGAGACCGTTCATAATAAAAGACACAGTGAAGAAAGATTAAAAAAAGAGAAGGTGAACGGAAGAAGAAAACTGCTAGGCAGACAAATATGAGGGCGGAGACGGTTGTTAGTGGACAATGCGCTCCATACGAGTTCTAATTGTAGTTTAGCAATGCAAGGGGACCCCGGAGATTTCAGAGAATGCAATGTGTGGCCTATGCACGGGGGATCGCTATGGAAACGGAATGTCTCTGAAGGACCTGCGGTGCCCACCCACTCGGACAGCCGTTAATCATCTTCGTTCAGATCTTGGCACCGCAGAATTTGGCCAACGTGTCAAGAAGCAATTATATATACTTAGTGCTCAGGCAGCCCTCCTTCGATCCCATTCCTCTCTCACTCTTTCACTCTCACACTCCTAATGTAATCACAAAGCAGCCAGTTTGAAAGCCCTATCTATATCCGGGCGATGTACACGATACAGAACAGAGTAGCCGGGCAAAAGAGTGGGTATTCTGCTCTGGGAACGCCATTAAGATCGGAATATTTCTTTTCATATAAATCATATTCAGCCATTTACTCATTTTAACGGCCTCCTAAGCTGACTGACGCGCTGAATTGCCCTGGCTGCTCTGTTTCATTCAGCATGCGTATTTGGTTGGTAGGGTTCACAGTGACTAATGTGAGCTGACGAGAGGGGAGATTACATTGCAATGCTAACAGCTCAAAACGTGAATGATGCCGGCCACAAAAAAAACTGACTGCGTTCCCCTGTTACATCAGCCCGGATCAGCTGTTTTAAATGGAGAGAGAGAGAGAGAGAGAGGGAGGGAGAGAGAGAGAGTGATCCAATGAAAACATGACAGAAATACAAGGATCTGAATTACACAAATTAGGTACACAGAAGGATCACACATAAGAAAATAGCTATACTGTACCATAAGGGACTAGAATAGGCTTTGTGTAACATGACTACTGTAAACAATGAATTAATTAAAAAAGTAATTAATAATGTCCCAAATGGTTCTTTGAGCTATTTATGAACATGCACTTTATAAGAATACACACTTTTATATATCTTTAATTGATGTATGAGGTACACTTGTAGCACGCTACATTTTCAAGGTCAGTACGGTTCTTAGTTAGAAAACTTGACTGACAACCTGTCCGACCAACTCTCATTAGTAGGAATGCTCTAAATATGAACAGCTCAAACCCTACATGTGAAGGACACAAAGGCAATTACAGTGTCATTTTGCTTCAACGGCACTCCTAACAAATGCCGATCGCCTCTCTCATTATTCCCCAACGACAGAGACAAGGGGAGGTATCGCACATTACTGTTATTTTGTGTCGTCGTACCGCGGTCTGCAGCTTTCAATGCCACCTGAGTCATTTTCGACAGTTAGCTGTGCATTAGCGGCGCAAAAACGGTGCAGGGCATTGACCACTTGATGACAGGCTGTCATCCGGCTTTTTCTCAATCGGTTTTCTTTCACCAACGTCCGCTGGCACACTAGTCACTCCTGACCAAGCCAGCCAGTCAACCAGAAAAGGACACAGGCATTTTTGACACCTTTGGCGCTAAGTGGAGTGAACTGGAATTGTGTGATTTTCACTACATAACACATTATCGCATTTGCAAGCGGCACGAAGCGGAGCGGGAGTTGTGGGGGTAAAGTTACTTCAATCAACGTGTGAAACTGACTTGAGATGATCGTAGAGAGGTGATGACTTTGACTCTGAATAGGCAGGACAAATTAGCATTGAATAAATCTGCCATTCTGTATTGGTTGAATTTTAATGGGTTCCAGTACCTTGGAAAGTATTTGAATCTAAATAAGACAACAAGAGATTCTCTCTAACCAAGTGATTTCTAAGTCATTTAGAAGATCATGAATTGATTAAAAAAAACTCCAAAGTGAAGTGAATCACCATTGCATTGCCAGTATTGTAAAAAGACTTATAACTTTCCATATTTAATTTCCATACACAAGGTCTAGGCACAGTGGGTCAATGCCTCCCAATACATGCAAACAAATCAAGCAAAATATAAAAAGCTCAAAATAATGAAGTTTTTATCCTGGATAAATGTAAGCTGGGGCTTACCTTGTGTGGGCAGTTGTGGGGCGATGAATTGAAAGACTTCTCAGGCGTCAGGTTTAGATTCTACAGGAAAAACACATTATTAGAGACATGCTTTCAGCAGAGGGCATCTCTTAGAAAATCTTGCGTGGCAGTTGGTACAGCTTAGATTTTGGTCTTCCTCACCATTAGCATCTGTCAACAACATGGACAGTGCTTTATTTTTTACAAACAAATGTCAGTAGCATTAAAGTATATGGTAACTATTTCATTGTGAAATCAAAAACTTTCAATTTCTAATATGCGATTTAGTGTTTCCAAACCCAAGTGAAACCAACAGAATAACACAAACTCCCTTTGATATGCTGATAAAACTGTTATTTCCCTCCAGTATACCACCTGTACATAAGATGGAAATATATTGGCACACAGAAATGTCGGTTTTCTTCGCATCAAGTGATTTCTACATTTCCATTAAAACAACATTTATTGTAAAAGGTCTGCTGAAATTGGAAAGAATACGACAGCCTTCAAACAGAGTTTCATGCTAAGCACCCAGCATCCACAAGCAGGTCTTAGTTGCATACTAATCCAAGGCTTTCACCATTGATTTTAAAAATATTGTTCTTGACAATATAACCTAATACATTAGGCAGATGGATTATGTATTCAGTTCTCCACCAGTCTCCACTATTCTCACCTCATTCAAATACTAGTCCTCTTTCATCGTAAGACTTAACCAAACATAAGTTGTGCCTTTTCTATCCGCGCGTGCATATTTTGAGGTTAGATTATTATGGTATTGTTAATACACCAATACATCACTCAGATACAAGAAAACACCACTAAAAGCAGACGCCAGGTAAGTCAACAAGCCAACAGCAGATGGTCCCGCTGCTCGAGATTATGCAGACACCCAAAGTATTTGCATACCCACAACAACATTACAAAAAAACCACATATGACAAGTGGATGTCATATCCAGCTGACATCTCTAAGCAACAAACAGGGATATGGATGTCTCACTTGCCAACGAGAGAGAGAGAGAGAGAGAGAGAGAGAGAGAGAGAGAGAGAGAGAGAGAGAGGGAGGGAATGGGGTGGACGTCCGTAGAGACCTTTTCAGGACTCTCCCAAGGTTCAACCATATGAGGCGGTCCTGTTGATTCTACGCAGGTGCCTCGACTTGCGTCTTGCGTCCAATTATGAGCCTGCGGCATGTCTCCTGCAGCCTGACACTATTAATGGCTTGCTTCTGGTACCGCCAGGAGAGGTGACACACTCAACTGCCCAGACTCTTTACATCTATATTTCATCGCAATTTAGACGGAACACACCGCCTGGGCCGAGGCAGAGGAGGGAAAGACCCAACCAGGCCTCCACTGCAGCGTTAAGAGCCGTGGCTCATCAAATATTGATGGATGGATGGCGGTCTAGCAGGGACGATGGAATTAGCAGACAAAATGTCTCCCCACAGACTGTGTTGAACTAACATCACAATATAATCATTGATGGCACACACACTGTAAACATGACTTATTTTCTTTGGGGAGAGACACAAGGGTTATTATATTTTCCGGGGTAATAATTTAAGATGATATTGTAAAACTACTAATATTACTTGAATAATTGAATAATACTTCTGCACAGTACGTTATTTTACCAACTGTCTGAAATCTATCTACAGACTGCAACTGTGCACATAGATTTAATCTTCAACTTTAAAACTACTGCTATATGCATATGATGCTTAAACGCACTACTGTACTCAAATAAATATACAAATAACTAAAATAACACATTGATAAATATTGTGCAAATACAGTGGTTCTAAACACTAATTTGCAATTAGGTTTTCAGCTCTTACAAAGCAGCCATACTCTAGATAATTTAAATCAAAATGTCTCTCTCTTAAAAACACACGCACACATTAGCATGGGTGCCCACACACATTCATGCACGCCCGTGTGCGCGCACAGGAACACACACACAAACACACACACATACCAGCATCCTCAACAGGATTCAACATGTTATTCTTTATGACAAACAAAACAAATGTCACTGCTGCACTGGAGCTGTCATACAATAAATAACAAACAGGAAACTTCAATGTTGTTGTTTCTAAAGAGAGGTTGGTCAAGAGACAATAACTGGATGTTTGAAACCAGATTAGAATAAAATACTTGTGACGCTATAGAAAGAAACACAACAGAACACCTTAATTTTTTTCAATTTCACCTTTGCGTCTGGAACATTTTGCATCTGATAGGGAAACACTATTGACAAGGCTGGCTACAGCCGGCCTCAGATTACACCACATATTGATGCTTTTGTATTTTCAGAGTGCTCGGGTGGTTTTTGTAATTTGACGAGGGCCAGAGTGCACAAAACTATGCTATATTATAAACTTTGTTTTCTGAGGAAACGGAAAGATATGATTTCTGGGAGACATGCTGACACAGCAAGGGTCATGACGGATGCTCCCTAGGTTTGTTTTCCTAGTGTGTAACCCCAAACCTCACCATAATCAACCTTTACAGGGACTACTTGTGCCACTACTCGTTCATGTCAGTGCTATAGGACAATATACACGTTTAACTCTTTAAAGGCATTGTTTACTTTCCAGCAATACATTTGCATTTACAGCAATTTGCAGTGGATTTTATGCAAACCGACTTACTGTAAAATTAGCCAATACAATACTGCAGGCAAATACATACATTCATACACCAGTAAGCAAACAACATTATGTTATTATCAGGATTGGGAATTGATTACATGTAATCAGTTACTTGTAATATGATTATGAAAAAAACAGTAACTGTAATCCATTAGTTACCAGCTAAAATAGTGGAATCAGATAACAGGTATTTGTAAAAAATGATATGGTTACTTCTAGGCCTACATTCAAATATAAAAGGTCAAAATTGGATGTTCTCTTATTAATTAACTTTTCATTAATGTCAATCCATAATTTAAATAAAGTCCGACCTTATTCTGATTCCTTGCGCAATTTAACGGTCACAAAAACAGCTAAAACAGAAAGGTGCCCCACCAGAGTAAATTGCTTTGGATGGCATTTTAAAAAACAGTGTTTATGCGTGAAGTAATCTAAAGTAATCTAAATGGAATGGAAAGTAATTAGATTACCTAAACTATTATTACTATAGATTACTTATTATTAAATTAGTAATTGTAGGTAATCCAATAAATTACATTACTGATTATGTATAGATTTTGTCTCGTAACTACTAATTGTAACATATTGTATTTAAAAAGTAACCTACCCATCCCTAGTTATATTACCCAGCATGTTATCAGGGCTAATTTAGCTATGCATTTAATAACATGCATTACCAACATATTACATACTGCTTTCAGAATTGGCGAACAGTGGCGAACGTTCGTGGCGAACATGTTTGCTTTGATCTTCAATTATGAACGTTCTGTGTAAACGTTCCAAAAATATTAGATTTCAACTGTCACCCTTCATCCAGCTTCAATGTGTGTTCACCGATAACTTTCTCCTCAAACCGCATGCTTATGTTCGCAAACGTTCGTGGTGATCTCGAAGCAAGCGGAAAACTGTTTGAATATGTTGGCCAATTCTGAACGCACATCTGGGCTAATTTAGCTATACATTTAATAACATGCATTACCAACAAATTATTCAGTCCTCAAAATAATTGCTAACTCCCAAATGCCTAAATACCAGCAACGTCCTTTGTTTTGCAAGAACTGATCTAACAGAGCAGGAAAGCTAAATAATAAAGTTTATTCCTCGTGTTTCAAAAACTATGTTGATTGGTTTGAACCTCTGCTCATCCCTCATATATATGGGCTCACACTGTTATCTACCCCCTTATCGTTGCCTACACCTTTGTGGACAATTGAGCTGGGGAAATGGTGAGAGCTCTACCAATATATTACCACATATTCGATGCAGCACAGATGAATGTAAGCAACCCAGGTCATGCTGGGATTGTTGCTTATCTGCTTGTGCTTAAACTCTGCGTATAGCAGTTTGGTCACATTCAACCAGCCGACTTCCCCAACAAACACCATGAAACAACAAGAGCACTATTCAGTATTGAGTGGAAAGGGGCCTTTGGCACGTTTTTTTTTTGTGGTCTCCAGCCTGTTAGACAGTTTTGCCCGAATTGTCGGCACACACACACACACAAGGAAGCTTTATGCTTTCTCGTCCCGGATGCCTCTCAAAACTAACCTGACATGCCACATGGACACACGTCCATCTGCGGAGCCGTCCCATCGAAACTGTTAGAAATGAGCAGGTACTTTCAAAAAATGCTTTCACTTTTGTTTAAGTTACATCTCAGCTACATTTAGTGAAATTCACCCTTCCTCCCCAAAGCATTGTCCTACTTCCCCACCCCCAATAAATATAGTTCTCTCACGAGGATTAAAATGAAGACTTTAGTTCCAGGATTATCATATTCCTTTGATCATGTGACGGCCAGGTTATGGATCTGCAACACATTCAAAAAAGGAAAAAAGTGAACCATCTCCTCTCTTGGTTTATTCCTTTGAGGCAGTTTCTTCGCTCGGTGCTTCAGTAGTGAGACAAGAACCCTTGACAAACTTGGAGAGTGAGGAGTAGGTATTTATATATTTGTACTATTTTGATGCAAGGATGTATGCTCATACGTCTTATCAGTGGAGAGCCCATATTGTAAAGGACTATTACCAAAACTAATTCTGCATGGTGCCGGTAGTGATAAACCATCTTCTGGCGTGCTGAGTTGTTGGTTATTGGAATACTGCTCTTGCCATGAATAAATAGTGAATTGATTTGCATGACGCTATATCCCACTTAGGACTGTGTTCACTTTTGAGGCGGTGACGGTAAGGTTTAAAATGCGAGCCGAGGCATTCTCTGCAACACATTTGCCAAGGAAGTGAGGTTTAAATTCCCCACCCCCACCTTATCTCAAAATGCACCCTGCTGTCGTTCATTAGCAATTTCGGAGCCTTGGGCAATTTCGTAGTGTTTCAGTCGCTGCATTGTTATTATTTTGCTAGTCTTGGACACGCAATCAAAGGCACACAGTATGTGCAACTCTTGTGCCTCAAAGCAATGGCGTTTCCCAGCCACATGGACTAAAATCCTGTTAACTGTGTGCCAGGGGAACTGTGGCGCAGTTTTAGTAGTCGACATACCTCAAAAAGTGGTCTCCATCCACAATATACGCATCATCCCTTTATTAATGTAATTGCCAAACCAAAAACCAGGACATATCAAAACCATTATTTTGATGTTGCTTCAAGCAACATAACATTTCAATCTGAATGGCACTCCAAACTCTGAAATCATTATGAGGCGTGGTTTGAGGCTAAAAATGCCCATCAAGGAATGATTGAATATCATTTTAATGGGTAAAAACCTACATGGAAGTCAGAGCCTGTCTACCTGCCATGTTAATATATAGACCTTGTCAGTCATGCTGAAGAACATTGACGCTGGAGACAGGCTGACAAGGCATATGGCATTCCTACCCTCCCAGCCTGGCATGTTTATCTCGCTCTCAATGTAGGTTTACTGTGAGGCGGTGTATATATGTAAACAGAATGCTCTGGGTTCACAGAACAGCCCCTTAAGGAAGGCGTATGTCAAGCACAATTTCTTTGAAATTGTTCCACAATGAATCTCATTTGCAAAGGGGATTTTGACAACAAGCCAAAAACGTCCAACCTTAAAATTTAACAGTATACTGATGCAGTTACAGTATCACAGTTATAACTCCGCTATGAAAGTGGATGAAGATGGCTACATACGGTACACTCTGTGTGTGTGTGTGTGCCACAGACATGGCTTATTTTCAAACCTCGCATGGCATCAGCACAATGCCATGATTGCTTGGCAAGGAAAGGATGACCTATTTTACATAAGAGGCAGTCCTAGAGGCACTCAGAAACCTTGCATTGGATCAGGAGTCCAACTAACTGGAGGAAAAACAATGTAATTACAAGTTACAAAGCTTGTGTTTTTATAACAACACGTCCACTGCTAATAATAGCAGAACTTTATTATAAACTGACACACCAAACTTAACTTGCTTGTGTGGGTTGGTAGATTGGAAATGATGGTGTTGATAACATAGAACACAGATGATAATTAAAAAATAATAGAACATATATAACAAACATAACTAGGATCACAGTCAAGTTAGACCACTATATGTAACTGAAACTAGTAGCGCTTCCTACCACCTTTAATTTTGACTTACTATTTGTTTAGATACATTTAGGTAACTAACTTATTTTGGCAAACTGGTGGCGGGGGGGGGGGGTTGGAGCCACTTCGAAAGTGACTGGTCTGGATATATTAATTAGAGGAAGCACACCCTCAATCAATAAGTAATCAACACTCACTATAGAGGAGCTTATTAAAACAACATGTTATGTTATTTCTTTTTCACATTTTCTTAAACTTTTTCTAATTTCACAGGACAGACATTGCTGGGCTGGGATTTTGTACGGGATATAATAATGTGTCTGCTACACATGTGTGAATGCTGCCACACTGGCAGCTCAACAGAAAAAACACATTTGACACCCTTGAAGCCGAGTTAGTTTTAGAAAAAGGGTTCGGTCTGATCCAAATTGAGGCCACGAGACAAGAGACTGTTTGCCGGAAAGCCCTCTAATCCAGTAATATTTTGGGTGACTTTCTAAGATAAAACGCTCTGGCATTGTCTTGACGAGAGCGCCTCGCCTCGTCAAGAGTGTCTTTGGCATCCAGATCAATCCGCGTGGCGGCTGTCAGACTTGTACACTTGACCGTATAATGTGGCGCGCTTGTCACAACCCGCGGACCGCGCTTCTCTCTTCAAAGTGTTATTTCTTGGCCCCGCTCTCGTCACTCCCTCGAACCAATTTGTCATTCTAAGCCAGGCCGTCTTGCTGCCAGGGTGTGGATGATAGCGCCGGGCGTCTCTGATCCGGGCGCTGGCTAGGGAGCGAGCCAAGTGTTACACGCAGTACCCTGGGACGGCGGACGGGTGCACTGCCTGCTGATGTAGCCTGTGAGGCAGAGAGGAACTGGACTTTGCACAATCTTTCCATTCGGCACACTACGGAGCTCATCTACTTTGTGGGGACTTTGGTTGCGTGTGCGCATGTGTGTGTGTATGTGTGCTTGGGAGTGTGCGTGCGTGTGTGAATGTGTGTGTTTGGGAGTGTGTGCGCGTGTTTGGGAGCGGTTGGGAGTGTGTGTGTGTGCGCGCGCGTGTACAATATGTGTGTACTTATGTGCATATGTCTGCACTGTGTACTTGAGTTATGTAAAGATACACTTATCATGAAATGAGAATGAGCTATTGTTCTGGTTCACAATTATAGTGTTCAGCCAGTTCTAATGACATACAATTCCACATTGCTGATGGTCTTTAGAGGTCAATACAGTCATCGTTTGCTTCCCTTGGCAGACGTCCCTCTGAAGAACAATATGCAACACAAAATGTGTCATTGGGTCATTGCCACTTGATTATATTTTATTTTAAGCAAGCATTAATGCCCTCATTCAAATGCTGCATTGCCGTTAATGCTTATCAGAAACAGTCACCCAATTTACTACTGCAGTTATTTCTAGTCGGGTAAGCAGCGCATTAAGTGTATTCCAAATTACATTAGCCGCACATCGTTATTGACTGCTTTTCACAGTCAGGCAAAAACTTCATTTTGATAAATGAAAATAAATCCCGTTCCATTGAGTCAACGTACCCAGTGCATGTGTGCGGTATTAGCACCCCCCCCCTTCCCGGTGAATTTCAATTCAGTTGACGAACAAAAGAGCGAAGCACTATTTGGAAGTTAAATTGGCAAATGTATATGCTAATCGTCAACTGTCAAATTACAGTGCAGCCACAATGTTGTGATGAGCAGACTGTTCTCCTCTCACTGAAGGAGCTCGACAGCAACCTTTTTACACCCATGTTTTTATGTTGTAATGGTGTTTAGGATTAAACTATGCATGGCTAATGTCGTTTCAGAAGACTAGATGCATTTATCTTCGGAGACAGCCAGCCTTGTGCCCCACAATCATCCTGGGCGAATAGACCCCTTCATTTGTCCTGACTTGAGTTCTGAAGTAGCCGGTAGCCTTTCCTCGTTAGACGCCGTTTCGAAAAAAGTGCCGGCGGGCTTTTTATCTGTCTAAGCGTGATTCACTATTTGATTGGAAATGAATCTGGAATGCTCCAATCAGGCTCACTTGTATGAGTACAGTTAAAAGGTGTATGGCTGCTCCTTCAGCGCTGATGCCAAAACCGTGGGCGATTAATGTCGGACGCCCAATCAAACCAGCTGTGTGTCAGTTTCCTATTTCCATTATTTTGGGTCCTCCTATTGTTTCTTCTATTCCTGGTGTCTTTGTATGATGTGATTGATTACAAAGAAGAAATAAATAATTAATACTTGACTGGATCCGGGAACCATCACCTTATCGTGGTGGAGAGGTTTATGTGTCCCTATGATCCTGAGAGCTGTGTTGTCTGGAGCCT
>JAODTR010033314.1:0-21327 GCA_025399935.1 Amblyopsis rosae | reverse complement strand
TGTAAAAATAATTAAATAAATAAATGTAGAAATGCATAAATACATGTAAAAATACAGAAATAGCCTTTTTTAATACAAAAATGTAATTTTTTCAATTATTTTTATATTTATTTAATTATTTATACTTTTTATATATATATATATATATATATATATTTTTTTTTTTATTTATTTATTTTCTTTTTTTATTATGGCAGTCCTGGTCCTCCATAGCTAAGGCCAAGGTTTTGTAATCCGTGGGAGCGGGGTTTGCGTCTCGATGGGGACAGAATCTGTCACATATTTACTTCAAGTTGATTTTGAATTCATAAGACACGCATACATCATTATGTTGCTTACATAAATATACAGTCGATGGCATTCAACGTTTAAGTTTAGGCTTTTCTGATGTTGAACATTAACCACATTGTGCTACATGATTGTGGTCATCGGATGTGTTTTTTTCATTGACAACGCCATGTTGTCTGGATGTAACTGGAAGGGACACACATTTGGTGTGGTTTTGTGCTTTTCAGCTTGAAATCGACACCTTACAGAGCCAGACTTGAGTTTGTGGTGCGCGCCGCACGTTCTCACGTCACACTTTGTGGGTGAAAACCAGCGTACGCAACGTTTTCATGTGTACGCAATGTTGATACATGAGGCCCCTGGTGACTGCTGGGTCCATTGGAGTACAGTGAACTAATTCTGATGTTCAAGAAAATAGTTTGAGATGATTTGAGCTTTGTGACATGGTGCATTGTCCTGCTGGAAGTAGCCATCAGAAGATGGGTACACTGTGGTCATAAAGTCCATGGTCAGCATAAGCAACAATACTCCGATAAGTTGCCTCGTTTATACGATGCTCAATTGGTACTACGGGTGTGCCTAGAAAATATCCCCCACACCATTACACCACCACCATCAGCCTGCACTGTTGATACAAGGCAGGATGGATCCATGCTTTCATGTTGTTTTTGCCAAGTTCTGACCCTGCCATCTGAAAATCACAGCTGAAATCGACACTCATCAGATCAGGCAATGTTTTTCAAATCTTCTGTTGTCCAATTTCGGTTAGCTTCTGCGAAATGTAGCCTCAGTTTCCTATTCTTAGCTGACAGGAGTGGCACCCATGTGGTCTTCAGCTGCTGTAGCCCAACTGCTTTAATGTTGGATGTGTTGTGCGTTCAGAGATGGTATTCTGCATACCTTGGTTGTAACAAGCGGTTATTTGAGTTACTGTTGCCTTTCTATCATTTCAAATCGGTCCGCCCATTCTCCTCTGACCTCCGACAGCAACAAGGCATTTTCATCCACAAAACTGCCGCTCACTGGGTATTCTCTCCCTCGAGATGGTTGTGTGGGAAAATCCCATTACATCAGCAGTTTCTGAAATACTTAGACCTGCTCGTCTGCAACCAACAATCATGCAACGTTCAAAGTCACTTAAATCCCTTTTCTTCCCCATTCTGATGCTCTGTTTGAACTTCAGCAAGTTGTCTTGACCACGTCTATATGCCTAAATGCATTGACTTGTTGCCATGTGATTGACTGATTAGTTATTTGTGTTACCAAGCAATTGAACAGGTGAGTGTATATGGTGATCAGCTTAGACATGTTACAAGTACTGTTTTGGTATGTTTTTGATAAATATTGGAATATTTATAAATAATGGCAGTAAGTGGTGAATTAAATAGTTTGCGGCCATTGGCATAAGGCCATAAGTCTTAATTTTTTACATGATGCCCCTGGTGAGCATGCGGTGGTAAACCGAGACTTAAAAATGCACTAATATATGACATGGGCCTTTGTCGCCTTCCCGCAGGAGCGACAGCTGTGAGAGGACTTACCTGGATGCTGCCAGCCGCTTGCTCTCTGCTGCCTGCATCCTCCAGCCCAAGCTGAATGTTAGCTTCACGGTGGTGAACGCCTCCCAGGAGCAAGTGTTCAAGGTGGACATTCCGTCTGCTCGGTGTTGGCTGCGGCAGAACCACATGTGGGCCAACACAGTGTGGACACAGCCGTCCTAGTGCGTGTGTGTGTGTGTGTGTGTGTGTGCGCGCGCGCTTAGATGAATGTGACACAAGTCATAATGAAGGTCCGTAGCTTTCATCTTACGAGTTGAGCCTTGGGCAAACAAAATAATCATTGTCACTTGAAAACATTACTTGTTTTGAGTTTAATTTGTTTAAAATTTTAATTTATTTTGTTCTCGTTTTTAAAAGAATATCCATGGAAGAGTTGATATGTTTACTTTCATTAGATTATTTGTTTATTTTTGCATTATTATAGCTTAAAAATCTTCTTGTAAAAATTGAATGTTACATTTGGTTAAAAAAAAATATTACATTGCGAAATGCAGGTTGTTTGCTGTTTCTGTAGATTCTGTTTGTAATGTTTTTTTATAAATACATTGTTCTTCTGTTTTCTACAAGTTTTGCTGCAAATCATTCTTTAAAATAGTAGTAACTAAAATGGAAGTAAAAACTTATTGAAATGGGAAAAGCTCTTTCTTCCCCTTGCAACCTTTTATCTAGGCCCTGCTTTGTTCTAACCAGTTTCTTAATATTACACTAGGGGGCAATGTTTACCGGTCGGTCTACCTATTCAGGTTTTGGTGTACCAAATATTCCACAAGGCTATAGCCAGCGCTGGTACCAAGCATAGAACTTTATACCACAGACCAACACACACTATTGTGTTTACAACCAGACTTACTGGAAAAGATCTGACGCCAATGGTTTGGGTTTACTAGAAGCAGAAAAGCAATATAAACACAACATCCAGTCAGAATGGAAGTATTGGGAAAATTAAGTAGCCTACTACAAATAGTGCTACACAGCGCAATTTGTTTTATCCATAGCCTGGTTGCTTTATACCCATGTGTATAGTCAGGGTTTTCTCGGGTGATACGTATCACCCTGGGGGTTCCCTTTATTTGAAAAGGTAGTGTGATTAAACCTACATGATACAACACATCGTTGCAAATATAATTCATGGTTGTACAGTGATCTGTGAAACCCAATGCTACAGACCCATTTCTCACATGACATCTGTAGCCACCAACTCTATATAACCTCACTGTCCAATGATAGTGCTCATCTTCTCTTTGCTTATCCCTACCGTGAATCTAGTATGAGTGTATTCCATTTCCATAGATGTGAAATGTTTAGTCTTTTCAATTCTGTTTAGGGAAGGCATAGGCTACATAACTTAAATCCATAACACCTTTACATTGAACTAACCAACATGTGCTATTGTGACTAAATGGAATAATTGCAGAGGTCAAATAGTGCTGGACAGGATATTAAATAAAAAACTAAGGAAAATGCCTGTTATGAAAATCTATCCGTGTAGACATACGTGTGGACAATGGCAGAAATTTTACAGTAGATTTACCTGATAATGCAGTTAACTAATATCGACTTTTAAAGATGAATCTGTTATGGTAATTAATGGTTCATGCATTTATAAGCTTATTCAAATACTTAAGTTACTTATACTTCCAGATAAGTATTTCCAACTGCCTGCTTATGTGTTTGCAGGAATGTCACCCTATTGTATTTAATGAAGCTGCATGCTCAAGGGTGTAGCCTAAATGGTAATATGGATTTTTGTGTTGTGTAACAGCTTTGCTATAGGCTACACAACTTCATCACACTGGCCTTATTGCCAAGTAGCTTTATACCATAGGAAAGTAATGAATAGCCTATACTGCAGCACCGTTATAAACTTATAACTGAATCAAAATACCTTCTGAATTAATAAGGACTTAAACATACAATAACATCCATTCCCTTCCATTTGGTAGTTTGGCTACACAAAGCTATAAAATATAAATGCCAATTTTCCTGAAAATGTTCTAAACTATTTGTGAATATATAGAATAGTATCATATTGATAATAATGGGGCATATTTAGTGGCCATTGAAGCCTGCCTGGGTAGGCTATAGATTAATCCAGTCACCAGTGAATGGGGGAAGATGGGTTGGAGAGCAATGGTCGAGGTGGGGGATTGATATCGTCAAAAAGCAGCGCTCTCTGCATTTGACTTCGTTTGCTTTGAATTTCTTGCATGAAAAGCCATCTTGCATTTTAATGAGTGTGTGTCAGTAGTCATTCGGTCCGCTATACGTTCGAACTCCGTACGAATGAATGAATTAATGAATGAATGTATGAATGAATGAATGACACCTCGTCACAGCAAGTCGCGCTTTCCCCTCCCCGTCGGGAACGAGCTTTGCGCGCAACCAACTCGAGATCTCCTCACCTCCTCCCTCCCTCCCTCAAGCGGAAATGTGTCCATTTTTCTCAGTTAGACAAGAGGCTGGAGGAACAATCTGACCATCACGCGCCTGTACGGAACAAGCGCGCAGAGCGCACACCGTATGGTTATGTTTATATCACTACAAAAATCCCGAACGGGAGAGCGGACCTCTAGAAATATCGGGCTGGTCGTCCTGCACGAAGGTGTCCGCACTATTTTCAAGCTGTTGGACGACTAGGAGGCTGAAACATTGGAGCCTCCAGAGAGACGTGTGGAAAAGCTGCGTGCATTCCTCGGCGCAGAGATCTCCAGGGCAGGGAAAACTGGAAAGGGGTGTCCTAACCGGAGGAGTGGTAAACGAACATTACATGCACGTCGCCACTGAGGCTTGTTAGACTGCGTGTCGATATTTGGTTCAAAACAAACCTAGCTGTTTCCATGCAAAACGGATCTGTGGCACGCGATGAGATCTTGTCGCTTGTGAGCAAATGCTTTGATGAATAATTTAAGATCTTATGGTCCCCGCGTGTGCTGCTGCTACCTGTCGCTGGCTGCCCCTGAAGCCGCGGATCGGGCCCCGATGGTGGATTAGAGAGAAACGACCAGAGGGACTCTAAATTGGAGCATAACGTGGACATTGTCGGTTCTAGTGGGCCCGTTTTATACACGGAGCCCCGTAGTCATGCCGAGTCAATGGGGGAGGAGAGACGAAGCTCATATTTGTTCGACGCCACTTCTGTGTCAATATAATTTCAGGATTGTTTTCTAAGATCCTACCTCACCTGAAGATTAACGACAATTGTATCTAGGCCTCCAATGCGCTCATCATGTTTAACTTTAGTCTTTGTAAGATTGATTAAAAATGCTTAAACCTGAAACGAATATAGCCTGGTAGCTGTAAATAACCTGATCTTCAAGTCTGCATTTTGACAAAAGTAGCCTACTGTCTACCTCATAATTTCTTTGTTATGGTAGTTTAATTGTTTAGATATTTTTCAAGAAGCCCATGCGCACCAATTCACAATTAACTTATGTAGCCTATCTACCTCAAATACAATAGGTTTATTATTTTATAGTCACAATAATCCGACGTGTCTCAAATGAATACAACATCAAACTCGTAGCACATGTTGTAAACTGAGCCTGTTTTCAATAGCGATGCAGATGGCTTCGTTTGCCGACTCGGACCTGCAGACGTGCCCGCTCTGCAAGGAGCTCTGCGGCTCCTCAGCGCCTATTTCCTCAAATTCCTCTACCTCATCCTCCTCATCCCACACCTCTAATTCCTCCGGTCACACCTCCAGGAGGCTTCACGTTCTCCCCTGCCTCCACGCCTTCTGCAGGCAGTGCTTGGAGGGCCAGAGGAGCCCCTGTGACCCCCTGAAGCTACGGTGCCCCACCTGTGACCAGAAGGTTTCCATCACGGAGGCCGGCGTGGACTCTCTTCCCTCCTCCAACTTCCTCTTCAGTGACCTGCTGGACGTGGTGGTCAGCTCCGAGGAGCAGGTCCAGAGCAAGAAAGGGCACCACCGCGGAGGCCTGCGTGGCGGTGGTGGGGGGGGCTCCGGCTACCACCACCCACTCCCCAGCCACCGCCCGCACCCCCACGGGGGCCTGCTACGCCCACACCACCTGGGGGAGCCCCAGTGCAGCTCCTGCGACGAGGAGAACCCGGCCAGCTCCCACTGCCTGGACTGTCAGGAGTACCTGTGCGACAACTGCGTGCGTGCCCACCAGAGGGTCCGGCTGACCAAAGACCACTTCATGGAGCGCCTGGGGGAGAGTTATCACCTGGGCAACGGGCGGGGCAACAGCAGCGCTAACCCCAGCCAGTCGGGCCTGTCCGTGTCGCTGGCCCAGTCCCTGCAGAACAACTTTGCCCTGCTCTCCCTCTTCCAGGACCGCATGAGCTTCTGCCAGCACCATGACAACGAGGTGAGTCAGCAACACAGCCCATACTGGAGGTTATCCTGCAGGTTAAACACATCTAAACACACAACTGACAGTATATATGTCAAAGCCTGGCCTCTGTCCCGGTGTCACATGAATTTAGCTGCATGTGTGTGTGTGTGTGTAACACTACTGAAGGCCATATGGCCTCAAGTTCAAAGGGAGATGAGTGGCTCTTCACCCAGATCCCTGGAGACAGCCAGGCACGTGTGCTGAGCTGTATTTACACACACACACACACACACACACACACACACACACCCATTCTGCATGGTTAATCTGTACCACACCATTCATCTAGGGCAGAAAGAGGCCCGCTAGTAACTGCACACATGGTTCTCTGACTCTTAGAAGTCCATTGATATATTATCGAGCCCAGTATACATCTGACAATGGGAGAGACAAGTTGGAACTCTGACACAAAGTTCTGTTTTTATTTATTTATTCCCCCTTCTCTGTTCTCTCTGTGTGTGACTTGACCGGGTTGAATATAATGGTCTTTGAGAAAAGTTTTTTTCTTTCTTGGTTTAGTCATGTTTGGAGAATAGGTTTAAAAAGCAAGGCAGTAACATGGGGTCTTGGAATGCTCCTCTCCTGGTTCTGTTCAGACGCTTAAGGAAGTGCCCCTGCCGCCAGAAGCTTTCCACATTCTAACTATTGTAAATGGTAGAATGTTGTGGAACAGTTTTTAACAGAAGACTTATGTGGCTGGCAATGGCTGGCAAAATGATAGCAGTTTTGTAGGCGTGGCTCTAATGGTTGACAAGTAACCAGCGTTTTAACAATATTGTCAATCTAATGAGTAGTCAAATTTTTATTGTATATATTTTTTATGCTAAATGTTATGTTACATTTAAGTTACAATCACAGAGGTTAGATTCCAGTCCAGCTTTTTGTGGGGGTAACCCCCATCCCCACACACACACACACACACACACACACACCCTCCCTCCTGCATATTGCCAGTAATATGGGTTCACTTTTCCAGTAAGGGCTCTGTTTCCCTGTAATGGCTCACTCAGTCATTCTACTCTAGCCATGGGGGAGGAAATGACACAGGAGAAGGCTTTTACTCTACCTGGGAGCCCCTGAGCAGACAAGAGTCATTGTCTAGCTACGCTCTGCTCAACTGCCCCACTGAGCTTCTGATCCAATAGTCTGTTCACGCTGTGGTTGGGATTTGGAGTGGTCCACCAACTGTTAGGACAATATTGTGAAATAATTACTGAAATAAGAAATAATAATTTTATAGGAGTGTTTTCATTCTTTTTCTAAATAAATATGCATGCTGATATGGCCATATTATGTAAAATAATTTCATTATAATAGAAACCAGGTGGAATAGATAAATCACTATACAGCTATATTGCAAGCACCCCGAGATGCATTCCAGTTAATATACTTAGGAATGTCATTCCTAAGTATTTTAATATAATAACTATTTGAAAGAGATAGCAGTTTTTACTTTGTTTTATACATTGTTGTCCTTGTATTTGTCGTGTTTGGTTTTGTCTGAATTGTCATACACAATTGCTGATTTGACTATATATAGTATGGAGAGGATTTCTGTGTGAAAAAACACTATAGTTCAATGCTCAAAGCACTTTTTGTGGCTAAACGCAGAATCATCAACAGAACATTATATGGTGTGCCTTTTTCTGGGCTGTCGGCTAACCACATCACACACAAAGAATCTGTTTTTATTTAATTTTTTCATCCTTTGACCAAGGCACTTGGTCTGTAATTCCCTTATCTTGGGGACAAACACAACTGGGGTAGTTGATAACATCAGATAAAGCTTATGGCCAATAATATTTTGTCTACATATTTGTTAGTTACCCTGTGTGGAATACATTGTTTATTCATGATGGTGTCTTTACCAGCCTTTGCTGCAGTCTTCAGGTCTTGGAGAGAGAGTAGTGCCATCGTGGTATCCTTCTTCCAAATGCTTGTGTAATGTGCTGTGTAATGAATGCAGCAAGGCTATATTTGCTGATACTGCTATTTCACTTAAATGGAGAACATCAGGAATGCAAATATTGTGCAATGCGCACACCTTGGGTTTGTGGTTAACTGTTAGAGGGGAAAACTGGTGAAAAACCTAAGAAAATTGATATATATGTGAAAGATATCAAAACCATCTTAACAAGATATGCTAAGGAAGAGTCAAGTGTGTGCACCCGCTATGCTTTGTGCCTTGACATTACTGGCAGTGTTGTTGTTTTTTTTTGTACGCAAAGCTTCTACACACACTATTAATATATGCTAATAATATAATGTGCTATGAACTACATTTAGTTTAGTGCATACTGATGAATTTGGACTAGCAGGGCTAGGTTAGCTAGGTAAGGACAGCCACCAGTTATAAAATGACCAGTGTTTATTGCAGCTGCCAATTCTCCTCCAGTGTGTTACCATGCACCCAAGGAAGGAATGGACATGTGTGTCTCTTGTCGTGGTAATGGATAGCTCTTTTTGCTCGTGGGGTAATGTGGTGCGCACCCTCAAAAGGCACCGTCACAATGCCTTCATTGGGCTGTAACTAATGACTGTTAAACTCAAACCAAAGCCTATTCAGATGGCTGCCGGCCTGTTCTGCAGACCAAGCAGATTGGACCAGCGTTGGGTGGGTGGCTGGGTGTGTGAGTGGCACTGATGTTGATGGGGGGGTTGGGGCGTCGGGGGTTGAAACTTAAACTGTGTGCGGGGGTCTCTGGGGAGCCATGCAGTGGCTACTGGGTCCCCAGTCATCCGCTGCCTCGCGCAAACATTCCTGCTGGAGCCACAAACAGGGTGTGTTGTGGGTCCCGACAACAAAAACATTCACCCATTTGTAAAGATGTGAATTCTTGGTGCTTCTTTTAGAGAGCTTTACCCGTTGTGTGCAAAACGTTGTGGAGAAACGTCTGCCCATGTTTTACATGAAATGTAAATGTTCTGCTTTCATTTAGCCCTATACAACTAGTTGGTTTTCTGTTGAAGATTAGTCATTTTGGCATGATAAAGGGAGTGGCTTTCTTACTGATAAGTGTGTGTGTGTCTGTGGAAATGGAAAATTGGATTACATCAAAGCACCCCCCAAAACCACCACCTTTCTGCTTGGTGTTATGTAACCCCCCCCCCCCCCCACATAGAGAGACATGTCCACAGGCAGAGAGGAGGGTCTCGGCTAATGATGGGATAATCCGCCAATTGTGATGTGGCCCTCCAGATTAAACTGTCACCATGACAACCTCCCAGCGAGAGCACGAGGTCACTCGCTTCCTGAAGCCTGCCCCCCCACACACACACACGCACACTTTAGGTCAGGGGTGGGGGAATTCTTGAAATTCTGTGTCCTCAAAGCACACTGAGAATGTGTCTAATTAATGGCGCTGTCAGCGGATAAACAATCTGGTTTACGACCGATCTGACCCTTGTGGACATGCACACTAACACTATCCCCTTTGCAGGGAAACCTTACCCAAAGCTGAGGCTGACCCAGGGCTAGTGGAACTCCTGTAGCTCACGTTTAAACCTCCTGGCCAGGTTGATCTGTGGGATGCAAAACATACTTACTGGGGAATTCCTCTGCTCACTCCTCTCTCTCTGTCTCTGTCCTCTGACATGGGAAATAACCACTTGAAGATATCCTCCACATGATCTAGCAGCTGTTGTTGTGGAGGGCCGACCCATTTTACATTTCATCACTCGTGGAAGATGGTGGATGGGTGCAACTGTTTCTGAGAGCATCTCCATCTGCGTGCAGTTAGATACTCTCAATAGCCGTCTGTGTCTCTGCGTGTGTCCGTCCAAGCAGCCAGCAGAATCGGATTATGTGAAGGTGTACTTCCCGGGTTTTAATGCAGAACACATGCCCAAATGATTAGAAAGCAGCCGTTATGGTTCTGTCTTGTGTAGAGGAAGTGCGTTCATGTCCCTGCTTTGATGTCCATCTGATGGCTTTGGGGCAGTATACGTTAATGGCTATAAGGGAAGGCATTTGTGATGGTTGCTCTGACAACGGGACTTATCACAGATTTAAAAAAAGAAACGGGAAAGAACTTTCCACATTTGATTAGGGCTCTACTGGATCAATTTAAGGTGTTTCTACACTTAGACCTCATGGCCACCTCAAAACCTTGGGCTGTTGAGGTTCGCTTCAATAAATAGTTATTTGCTGCCCGCACCTGGTGTGAAAGCGATCCACTCTCCATGCTGGAACTCTAATAAGGTGATTGGTTGAACGTATCACATTACGTAGTAGTGCATAACCAAAAATTGCCAGGAAGGGGAATTTGTGGTATGTAAGGGGTCTTTTGAAAAATCAGCAAGCAGAATAAAATGATGGGATTAACTGGAGCACACAATAGTTTTGTTATTTTAAATGTTGTGTAGTTGAAGTGACAGTGTTGTTCCATGGTTTGGAAGAAATGGGGAGGGGCTGTTTGTTATAAAGTGATAAAAACACTAGATTAAACTACATGCAGGTTTGATGGCTTTGGTTATGTCTCAACTAGCTCTTGTAAGCATCCCTCTTATTGCAAGCCATCTGCTCGTCTGTGGAGCGACACTGGGACTAACTGATAACCTTGACAGAGTGCACCAATAAAACAATAAATAGTTTATTGTCTGACTGAGCTGTCCTCTTTTGTTTTCCCGTCTGGAAACGTGTGTGCGTGTGTGAACGCACAACACAAGTGATGAACACATGCTGGTTGCAAAGTTGAGTGCTTTTCAGCTCTTCCTTCCTTCTCTGTGGAGGTGTGCACTCACTGTTGGCAGCCCTCTCTCCCCTTGGACGTCTCTCTCAGGTGTCCCACCTCCCTTTTTCTCCCCTCTGTCTGTCTTTCACATCCGTATGTGCGCACATGACACCCGCTCACATACTCCCCTCACCCTCGCTATTAAGCAGGCCAGCTGACTGTAGTTTGTTTTCATTCTGCGCAGGCTGCTGACTCGGCCAATCCGCTGGCTGTGTCGTGGCCGCCGCCCCCCCTGTGTAGTATCTGGCAGCGTTTCAAAACCTCAGAAGGGGTGTGTGCTCGCGTGGCCGTGGCACCAAGCCAACGGGGAGGAGGGTGCAGTCACGGGCTGGGTAAAGAATGAAGGGGAGGAGGTTTCTAAAAGCAGCAAGTGATTCAAGGAGAGGCTGTTTGCCTGGCAGATGGCGTCCCTCGTGAAAGTGGCTTCCACAGATGATCCCCTCCATTCCAGATGGGCTATAGCCCAACTGTGTTGTCACTGTCTATAGCCGGAATACCTGCCAGCCCCTACCTCTTAAGTCGTGTCCGGTTCCCTTTTTTGTAACCCCCTTCCTCAGACGTCTGTGTGTACGGATGAAAAGTAAATTTCTGTTGCCAGAAATTGTGAAAGTTCCTCCTGAACCAACTGCATGTGTAATTGAACTGCTATTACTATAGCACGTTGATTACCACATACGTTCCATAAAGGATCCGTTATTGTAAAAATAATGTCTTTCCAATGGCATGGTTGTTTTCCCGAAGGCACCTCAAAGCGCTGGTCTATATTTCAAAATATTTCTTAGCTAGAATTCTTCTCTGATAGAGATGTGTAAAACAAGCCAGTCCACGTTGGGCTCAGGTGTACCTCTAGATTGTTAGCACTAATCTTTGACATATCTTCTTGTTCACAGTGAGTCAGTCAACTTGGGGAATGTGAGGGGGCATAAAGTGAATGTTGAGGAAAAAGTCCAACCAAAATAAAATGTATAATGACATAATAAATTTTAGAGCTCTTTACTGTTGATCTTAACACAATTATAATCTAACACAATTTATGAATCACATGAACCACGTCCTTTTTGAAATATAATAACATAATATGGGTAGTGTTAGTGGCAAAGGTAGTAAGTAAAACATATTTATACCTTTCAATTCAACAAATCTGTGGTTTGTTCTTATTGGCAGTTTACGGTCATGTCAAGTCCCGAGACACCACTTCATTCATAGTATTGTTAGTTGAGAATGTGTTCTGTTTATTCTCCAAGGTTGAGACAAACAGTCTCTCCTTGAAGCTTCTATCATCCTAAAGAGTGTTTGACTGGAGATGCCATTTCTCCTGACATCAGCCTCCAAGAATGTCCTTTTTTCTTTTATTGTGTGAGTCTGTATATTTTCTGGCTTCTCTTTCTCGGTTCTTCTGAAAGGCTGAGAGAGAAGCCCAATACACAGGTACCCCTGAGGCAAGGGCACATTTTTCAAACCACTATCTAAATACTATCCATGTTGTACAAAGCTATTCATTATAGCCTATGCATTTTGGCTACGGCATTTATTTTAGAGTGTGTAATTTGAAGCTTTGTGTGTTTGGGCTATGTCAACATGCGACTGACCTGAGTTCTAAACAAACGAGGGCAGGTATTCCAATGATATGTTATCTGTGAGAGGAATGCTGTGAAACGTGTTGTACTGCTTTTCAAACCCAACCGGCATTAAACTGACCTGACATTTGGTCTCTGAATCCCCCGTCCCTCCTATAGACTCCAGCAAAGTACCAGCAACACACAAGCCGCCATTACTGCAAATATGGGCTGAGAACGTATGTATAGGCTAGTTCAGCAAAATGAATCAAGCTTTCTGTCATTACTTTTTATGTTGGTGTTCCTCTTCAATGTAACTATGCAGTCATTATTGTGTAAAATCTTATCTCATATAACCTTCTCAGTCGACATACTTGCTCTTCTGATGTTGTATTTCAGTAGATCCATTTCCCCTGTCAAAATAATTTCCAGTTGCCTACTCAATCCATCTAGCCTACATCGTAAGAATAAGGGGAGCATGTTTTGATACCACTACGATATACTCCGCAAATGCTATAAAAAAACGCAATAAAATTTTTTAGACAAAACAGCGCGACTCCTCAGAACACCGGTTCCTTGAGCATGTAAACAAATGCACATGTATCGCCTCTCTCCTGTAGCCAGAAGACCTGATACACATGTCAGTAACGTCAGAGGGGTATGTTGCCATACCAATGGCTGCTAGTGACTCAGCTACAGAGACACCTAAGCGTACCCCTGATATTACTTAGATATTTGATACTCTATTTACAGTGGCATACACGCACCACTATTTTTGCAAGCACGCACGCGTGCACGTGCACACACACACACACACACACACACACATCACTTTTATGCTTCTTCAACATGCGTGTATTATGGAGCACATGTATTCTAGTGCGCTTTCGTGTAATTTCTGGTCATTATATTTTGGTGTACATTAACATGGGAAAGGAGAGCACTGAAATGAGATGGACATAGGGGAGGGGGTGGTTGGGGAATCTCCCAGAAGAACCAGTGTCCTTTGTGTGTCGATAATATTGACCAGTGTTTAAAGAGTGCCACTGTTATGTAATCCTGTGTGTGTGTGTGTGTGTGTGTGCGTGCATTAGAGGGAGAAAATGGAGAGAAACGCACATATACTTCAAGGACATGAGAAACGGCTTGTATTCTGTGTGTATTTTCTCAATGCCAGAATGTGTCACACGATACAGTCATGTGTAATGATGTCATTCCCATCTGAGAAATTATGTCAGTAATTTCACTGTGGTGTGTGAGACTACACAACATTTTTAAACTGTTTTTTGTTTATCTTTTCTTCAGTGATACAATGTCTGTCAGTCAGTCATCTTGTATGGATATAAATCAGGCCTTTATGGGTTTAACTCTGATGTTTATTCTCCGTAGTTGTGTATGCACAATCATTTAATTGGGTATAAACATTAGAGATTGTTCCCGCAAGACATTTGAGGAGAGTAGCGTTTTGTAGTATTTTGACCAGGATTGTAACGATGACCACCAGAAACCCCACCCCCACGTGTGCTTTAAGTCTTTTGCAACAGCCAACCCCCTCCCCCCCACACACACAAACGCCTACTGTCAGTCATCCACCATCCCCTCCTACTCCACTGTTACATTCCTTCCTTTTGTTTGGCCCTCCCCATGGAATTCTGAGTTGGGGGTGGGGTAGTAGGTGTGTGTGTGGTGGTGGTGGGGGGAATAAATGGAAGACATGCTCTGACACACACACACACACACACACACACACACACACACACACACACACACACACACACACACACACACACACACACAAAATACACGAACAGCATCAAACCTTTTTAGTATCTCTGTAATCCTCAGTCACGCTCTAAGTGTGCAGCAAATAAAAACAAGTCAAGCACATTACAGGTTTATAAAGGTGCCAATGTATTTATCTCAGTATTGAACTATGGATTCAAGGACCAATGGGACATTACTGGAAGGGAGGGGAGATACGGAAGTCAGATATTGGGGAGGTGTATTTGTAACTGTGTCATTAGATTATTCTTGTCCCCCAGGGGGCGGCCATTATTGATTGATTGGATTGACTGCAGACCCCTGCCCTGCCACCCAGGTCCCCTGCTATTGGATGACATTGTTTGTTTGGAATATGGTGATTGGTGCATATTTAATTAGCCTGTCATTACAACCAATCGGCATGTAGACATGCATTGAAAGGAAGGCTTAGGCATCAGCAATAAGGACATCTCCCACCTAACCTCTTTTATTGGCTGAATGTTCTTCATTTACGTTTAGCAGTAGAGACAGTTCTCTTCCCCGAATGACAATGTGACCCAACATGGCCTCATCGTTATGATCATGCATTAACTAACACATTGTCTCCTGCTAAATGCTAACAAGGTTTCAAAATCAAAAGTCACCAGAATCCGTATTGAACTGCTTTAGATGTCTTCTGCATCTGGAGCTCCCTGGTGGGATTTAGCTCACATGGGGTCTCTTGTGCTGGGCTTTCTTCCCTGGAGCTGCATGCATAATGATGGTCAGCATGAATGACAAAAAGTAATTCATGCTCATTCTGTGTGTGTGTGTGTGTGTGTGTGTGTGTGTGTGTGTGTGTGTGTGTGTGTGTGTGTGTGTGTGAGTGAGACTTTGTGGTGCACATATTGATCCAGCTAGTCTAATCAAACGCAAGATGGCGACTCCATACATCACATTCCTTTTTTTCTTGTGTGCAGGGCTGACCTCTTGTGAAAGCACAGGAGGACTGGCCTTTCACCCAGACATTGTGCAAGATGGAAAGACAAACGATCCTTTAACTAACTAACTGGGTTAAGCCTCAAATCTAGGCCATAAACCACCCTTGCCAAAAATGTTGGTCAGCACCTATGGTATGTTGCTCTGTCGCTTAAAGGCAAACGGTGTCCACACACTTCTACCTCAAAATATTTTACTTTTGCGCCATGGCCGTACAAATGTTGTTGCATGTTAGCAAGCCATATCATACTTCCAACTGTTAGCAACAGTTTGGAAACCATTTCTATAAAGATACTGGAATAATAACAAGATAAGAGCATTGAAAATATTTAAATGGAAATTGGAAACAAGAATAGAATGCTTTTTGTCTCAAGTGGGCATGTCAACAATGTAATTTTGCTGTGGAGGCTGATGTAGGCAGTGCCTAGAAAGCTAAATCTACCATGCATGGCCTGAAATAGTCAATTTACCCCAAAACAGAAATTATGTTGTGGCCTCAGATTGAACTTGGGAATTATAGGTAAAGTCAGCTATTGCAAGCTAAATGTAAGCTAATACACGTTTTGTCAAATTCACGAATTATCTCCTCGCATTTCGCTATCTTACCGTTCTCTGTGCGTGTTAAAAAAAAGATATATACTATATAAATTAGCAAGAATGACTTACCCTGCCAAAAAACATGTCAGGTTCACTCTCTCCAGTCAGTGCCATTGACCAGAGACACTGGCATATATCTGGAGGTGGTCCCCAAGCGCTGCACAGCGGCTGCCCACTGCTCCCTTGATGGATGGGTTAATGCAGAAAACATATTTTGCTACATGTATGTGTATGTGACAATAAAAACACCTTTATTTATTTACCTTGCCTATATTAGATTACAAATAAAGTTCCCAATAATGGCACCAGGGAGATATAATGGGCAATATGGTGAAATCTGTGGACCTCCCCATTGACTTGCATGGAACGCTGGGTCCTTCTGGTCTGCAAAGGGTGCAGCCTGGCTTCTGCCAGACTTTTGCTCTCAGCTCAATTTATTTTAACATTTTCATTATTTGGCTGTTACATGTAGTACATTTATCAATAGTTGGACAGGTCATATATTATCAATTATAAGAAAATTGTCTAAATAGATCAATTGCAGCATAATATCATCATACTTATTACCATGTAATCAACCATATAAATGCAATAGGTAATGGCCTAGCTAATAAAGTGCTTCCATTTTATTTTTTATTTTTTTTAGATAGTGAGAGATAAGAGCATGAGAAGTATGTGCAAGACTTAAGAGCATGAGAAGTTAAAAAGAGGTTTCAAAGATGACACTCTTAGATAGGAGAGAGTGCTAAGAGGTGGCGAAGTCGCTGGTCAAGGTATCAAGGTGGATTGTGAAGAGATGTGTCTTGAGTCTCATATGGAAGATGGGTAGTAGTGTTTCTGCAGCTCTGACTGTTGCTGAAAGCTTGTTCCACCACTGTGGTACCAAGACAGAGAATAGGCGAGACTTTGATGAGCAAGTCTTGGGACCTTGTAACGGTGGCATTGCCAGCCGGCCAGCCGAGGTGGTAAAACAAAGTTCTCTTTTTGGGGCCTGGAATCGGAACATTGCTTGGAGATAGCTTGGGGCCGTTCTATGTACTGCCTTGTAGGCTAACACCAGTGCCTTGAATTGGATGTGAGCTGCCGCGTATTTAGCTGAGATTGTAGTATGGAAACCCTGTTTGCATTAGCATTTCACAGCCACCCTGCTGGCAATCTATTCAGGGTGGGATAGTGAGGTAATGTTGATGAAGAAGAATGATTAAGTCAAGCGTTTTTCTAAACGGTGCTAGAGCTAGATGAGGCAATCAAAACAGTTGTTACACCAGGCTAGAAAAGCCCCCCTTCAAGGGTGGGAAATTAGCACCCACCACCAGCCAAATGCGGGTACTCTTTCAGAGTGGCGGGTAATTTTGCCTTTTATACCAGCCACAGTGGCAGGTGGAATGTAAAATAAATGTAGGCTATATAGCGTGATGGCCCCGCGACTTTAATAGCGTGAGGTTGTTTCAGGCGCGACGGAATTAGACCATAGTTCTATGAATGAGACACACAAACGAGGAAGTCAGCAAATGAGCCTCCGTTCGTGTCCTGGGAAACCAGGTGGGGGTCCACCGGAGGTGCGCACACCGGCGAGTTGTGAACAAGAGGGGCGCGCTGCCCATCGGCGCAGCTCCGATATTTTTATTAAAACGCAGTTGTTTTTGTTTCTTCAGTTTCTAAAAGACAAGGCTAGCTCCACTGTGACGTCGTTGATAAAAAGCATAGCCTGCTAGCAAGCACATGTGAAGCCCCATTGCCAGATTAGCCTAACACCAATACACAATAGTCCAATCCCACTGATCACGTTCACTCCATTGGGCCGTTTTTTCACAGCAACTGATCAAAATAGTTCTCAGAAGTTATCCTAAATACATTAGTACCCTATAAATTATATATTAAATGTAAATCGCTGCAATTATTGACTACTAATTACCAACAAGTACTTTTTTTAGCTATTTTTATTTTATTTTCTGGAACTATTTTGCTATAGGTTTTGCCTCTCCATGAACAATGTGACTGTTGAAAATTTTGAATTTCTGTTGGCGTAACTCTCTCTTTCCATGGCTCTGCTTTAGACAATCTACTGGAAACTCTAATGTTATGATCCGGGCCCTTTTCAAAAACAGTAGATTAAAAGTGAAGTTATCCCGAACACCACTTGGACTGACACCGCTTTGTTACGTGACTGCTCTGCTGTCAAAATGACGCTTTGCATTTCTAATAATCCAATCCAATCTGTGTTCTCCAGGTATTCCTGTTCTTCTGCGAGACGTGTTCAGTTCCTATCTGCAGGGAGTGCAGCGTGGGCCGTCACATAGGACACGTCTTTGTGTACCTTCAGGACGCCGTCCAGGACTCCAGGGCCGTCACTCTCCAGCTACTGGCCGACGCCCAGCAGGGACGGCAGGCAGTGCAGGTGAGCTGCCCGGCCCTCTATGCGCGTAGGAGGCAGCAGACCACCATTACTGGTGTAGAGAGGGATTGATGAGGCTGTAGCCCCTTCCCCTGCCTCATATCTATTCTGTGTGTATACAGTATAGACACACACATTCAAACTATGAATGTGTGTGTGTGTGTATACAGTATACACACACACATTCAAACTATGAATGTTCAAGCCAAAAGAAGGGATGCAGGTTTCAAACTATATAGTTCAGCCATAGAGGACATTTTGACATCACTTTGATGACTGTCAAAGCTTTGTGATTTGTGTCAATCCAAATGGGATTAATATGGATTCCTGTGAACTTTAATTACAGCCCAATAGAAAGCAACACATCACAAAACGAATGTAAAAATCCTTTCAACGTCCGCTCTTAATGGGAGGCTTTCATTGTTTGGCCAATGCTCTTGCAGTCAGCATTGGTGCACTTTGAGAGTGACCAGGCCCTGGCTTCCGAGAAGCCTGGGGTTAGAGGTGGCCAGCTGGCCCACAGGATGGAGGGGGGTCGCATTGGGTGAGGTCTGGCAGGGAGCAGGGCTGCAGGTCAAAAGGGGTGGGGGAGGGCGGAGGAGGGCCCAGGAGGGGGGTGGATGAGGTATTTAAAGGATTTCAGAGAAAGGAGACGTTCCCCTCCTTCTTTAAAGGGGGCATTCTTGGCCCTCCCCCTGCTCTCTCCTCCCCCCCCCCCCCCAGGAGCCTGTCTTTTATTTATGTGGCTATAGGACGTGTAGAAGCTCCGCTTGGCCCATTGCCTCCAGCTGTGTCTCATAGAGAGTGTGGTGCGTCTGAAGAAAGGGGAGGAAGGAAGGCAGGGAGAACAGAGAGGATGATGAGGAAAGAGGATAGCCGGCCTGACAATGGCTTACAGGCTACCAGGTTACCATTATTTCATTGGCGTTTGTCGGTTATGTTGCACGCACGTCCAATGCTCTCTCTCTTCCCCCATTGGTCGCAGTGTCTTTTCTCCCTCGGCTGTGTCCGTGCCGCCCACACACAGACGGAATGGCTCCGGCAGGATCTATGGTAGTTCCTCTGAACCGCGGTGTTTCGTGGTGCTTGGAAGGAAATGTACTACTCTCGCTAGGCACCAATACTGAAATATCTCGCCCGTAAATATGTGCAATGATAATGGTTTATACATGGGCTATTATTCACGTAAGCATCTTTATTTTCTCTCCCAGTGTTACAGCAATACATTTCCCCCACCACAAAGCTGCTCAGTCAAGGGAGGCTGTGTTCGTATCCTAGGCAACCTGAAATCTGAAGCAATAGGTCACAATATATTACAGCATGTCCTCTCCTTACATTACCACTGCTCAGCTTCACTGTGTGTGTGTGACTGATATTCCATGAACCCATTCTACCTCATAGCTATTTGTAAGCATGATCACACTGAAAGCCTTCCTGGAACATTCTGACATACCATAGATGCTGTAGTAATGTAGAAAGTTGATTTTAAATGTATTAACATTTGAGATGTATCCCTTTATAACACGCATGTAAGCTGGAAGGCCTCGGCCTTAAACCAGTAACTGACTCCATTTGTTTTAATACATCTCTTTTAATAGTCTTAGAATTGACAAATCCCATCTGCCATTGTGGTATGTACTGCCGCCTGTTTGGTTTGTGCGTGCGATTGTCATTCTCAGGTCACCTCAGGAGTAAACACTGAAGCTAAAGAATATACACACACACACACAGACACACTGCTATCCCCGGGGGTAGGACATTTCTGCCCATTATCTCTACTGACCTCTGACCCTGAACTTGTGACCTGCTGGTTTGTCAGAGCAGCCGGTTCTGATTCGTCAGTATGTTGTCTTTGTGTTCCGAGCTGCCGCTCTCATGAGAAAGGAGTGAGAACTAGTATAGGAAGGTGCATAATAAATGTGGAAAACATAGGTAGGGAAAGGAAATGTATGAAGACGGTTGCAGAATTAATAAAAAAGACATTTAGTCAAGTCATATAAATCCGCACACTGATGTTCAGGATCGAATACATCATCATACACTATTGGAAAGATGTGTGATACATGTGATACATCAGCTGCATCCGAATAGTCCAAAAAATGATGACCTTTCCTAGACCTCGATTGAAAACGTCACGAGGTCAAGGAAAGCTGTGAAGGAGAATTAATAAGGACTTAAGAAAAGACAACTGCAGTGCCAAGAGAATACGACTGCACGTACACTAGGCTAGTTATTAGGGGTGTGGGTCTGCCAGTGGTAAAACTACATTGTACCGAAGATGGACTACTAAAAAATGCATCATAAGTACTTCACCCTGTGCTTTCTTATCGTGTGGTTTCATGCAGGCTATATAAATGTGGACAACCTGTTTGATTCACATTAGTGAAACAAAATGCTGGAGATGTGAAACGAAATGTGTACCTCTGTTGAAATCCAAGTGGGCTATCAGGACCATTTGTGCTTTATTGAATATGCACAGCAGCACACAACTGCAGTGTTTTAGTGTATAGGTTACTATGCATATTTTTGGAAAGTTAAGGAACTTGGGATTTGAGATATATACTGTGTGTGTGTGTGTATGTGTGTGTGTATGTGTATATTAGGGATGCACCGATTGCATTTTTTCCTGACCGATTCCGATACCGGTTTTTGTCTTGCCTGACCGGCCGGTTTTCACCGGTTCCGATTTTATTGTACAGCTCGGTCATTTAGATGCAGATTTTAAATGGACTCACGTTTTAAGGCAGCCCTCGCCGTCATAGAAATTTGTGGACGGTCCCTTAATCGCCAACGCTAGTTTGTCATGTGTTTGCATTTTTATAAGGCAGCGTCCGTTTAACAGGATGGTGCAGGGAGCAGCCAGGAGACACAGAAAGAAATAGTTTAACTTAACTGCCCAAATCGTTTTATCTTCGAGCCATGTGTAATAGAACTGTCCCCACCAGTAGGATAATCTACACCCTGCGTCCCCACCTGCGAGTCATCCAAACAGAGACAACATGACTGTCGCAGTATGGTAAAGACTGGCTGTGAAGTATGCTAACTGAAAAATAAACCACATAATTTATTTTTTACAGTGAGATGAACAATAGGCTACTA
>JAODTR010033303.1:0-21327 GCA_025399935.1 Amblyopsis rosae | reverse complement strand
CCCCCCCCCCCCCCCCCCCCCCCCACTGCAGTTAACGTCTCATTGTTGGAAGACAAGAAAGGTGAATTCCCCGGTGTGTTCCGTCGAGCGGGGCCCACTGCTGAAGAGAGGCTTTATGGTTGGTAACAGCCTGCGTCGTCTAGCCTGTCTGCACCTGTAGCTTGGCCATGCTGGTGCTGACTGATGCTGGCTGCATGATCGGGCTGTATTGATACAAGTCACATTTGAAGCAGACTCCCCCGGCCAAAGGCCCAACTGGAGCCATTGGAAAATACTACCCTACCCCCCACCCCCCATCGTCCCCTTCCCCCTGAAGTATGCGGCCCGCTGAGTCGTTGCGTTAGTTCCGAGAGCCTTGTTTTGGCACGCGCCTTTGCCGAGCTTCGCGCTTTTCGCTCACCGCAGAGATTTTGAAGAACGAAATGTTCCTTATTAGCCTGCCCTTTGACAAAACCTGCATTTTAGATTGGACCCTTTGAGTTATTTATAACCATTTTCCTGGGCAGGGTCCATGCGCTATAAGCTTATTTGCTGCTTGCTTGATTGCGAGCGTTGACTTCTTACTAGAGTGACTAGCATCAGGCTGTGTGCTGTGCATCGGTGCCAAGGTTGCGAATGTTGAGAAGGGCCTCACACAACTGGCACAGCGTATTAAAATAGCCTACTGATCCAAAGCCAGTTATACACAGTTTGCTTTGTACTTGGATGGTATAAAGAAGTGAGTGAATGCTAATTACGAGACATTGTTGAACTTTCTGCTGCTATAGTGCATTTTTCAAAGATAATCGCAGTTAATTTATATTCAATGTCCTACACTAGATTACATGGAAATATTATGGCATTAGTTCTAAACAATGTAGTTATCTGCTGTTGAATATTCTCATTGTAAAAATGCCTTAAAGGGCGCCAGAGCTCTGACATTTTTTGGGTTAATAAGTGTCTGTATAAAGGCCTTGTGAACTTAAACAAAGCAAGCCATAGGCAAACTGGCATCCCTGGTCCCCGCATAACTATTTACATATAACTGATGATGAGGAATGTGCCTGGGTTGCTTCATGTTACAAGTTAATATGTTTCTGGACCACTTCATCATTCATGTTCTGCGTTCTTTAACATTTATTCCATTTAGTTTTGGAACCTGATCAATTCCTTGATTGGGAAGAATTTTGGCTCCCCCTCATACAGGAGATGGTGTTTGGGGGGTGGGAAGGGGGTGGAATTGGGGACGTAAGTGGCAGCAGATTGTTTGCACTTCAGTCTTAGAAAGTCTTAGAAAATGAATAAAACCGTGTGGGATTACAAAGGATTTGTTCAGGTGTTCAGGATCATTTGGCATTTGGACATGTTCAGCCTCAGAACAAACAAAACAAAACAAAAAACTTTCCAGTGCAGAAAATCTAGCCAAAATAGCTCTTTAGGTTTTGCTTTAATCTTATTTAAATAGTCATCATTCAGAGGACGATGTCTGAACATAATCTCCAGGACATTATTTGGTTCCATAAAGCCTTTACCATCGTACTGTATTAATGGCTAGTAAATGAGTGTTCCACTGTTTTCCGTTAGCCTCTCGTAAACAAAAAACATGAATTCTGTGTTTGCATACTATTTTGGCTATTTTGGCTTGATTGGTGAAAGCGAAAAAAAAAAAATGGCAGCTTGCTGGTTTATTTAATCTGGTTCCTTTCAAATCAGCATACTGTATTAAATGGGGTTACTATACCTATGAAAACTCTGCTTTCTACTATTGTACTGTATAGGTTTGCCAGTTCGTGCTTCCATACCAGTCAACAAGAAGCCAAACATGGTTGGAAAGCCAGGTGAACTGGGTAAGAATATGTTATCTACAGTTTAAACAAATAATTTGCTTTTGATCCAACCCCCTATTGAAAACCCTGACAGTGACACACAGTAGATATCTTGTTAAAGGGGTATGGGACACACAGACTGGAACTATGTCTGGAACAACTCTTGTTGATTGAAAGCAGCGTTACAATAAAATACTTTCTGCATGGCTGGTACTCATCTCCATTCCCTCACCCCTAACTAGGCTCTGTTTAGAAGGCACTGTTTAATTCCCCTCAGCCTACAGCAATGTGTACGTGTACAATTGGGTTTCTACATAAACACACATGCGCCAATTGTGGCTGAACATGAACATTTTGGGATTCTAGGGCATTGTAACACAATTTCAGCATTGTTCCTTTAACAAACCTTCACGTTTCCTTTAGATAAGGTGAACAATTTGAAGCAGACAGACAAACTGTCGGTCTTGAAGCCCAACTTTCCACCAGTCACAGTTAAGCCCGCCAAACAGGAACGGAAGCAGACATCAACGACGGCAACACCAAAGACCAGGACCACAACAAGGATCACAACAAGGACAACGGTTAGGACGACAACGACGACAGCTACACCAGCAGTGACCACCCCGGGTATGACTGGTGCCTGTGAGAGTTTGTCTGGCACATTCTCTGAGGCTATCTTGCATATTTATAGATATGATGTATCTGTGTATAGCATTCAGTCAGCAGTAGCAACCAACAACACATTTCTAGATTTGCACACTGTACCAACATGTTTGCCATATATAATGGCTATAATTACCTCGGGGTTCAGACACACTACCTCTATGTATTATAACATGAGATGTTGTTTGTTTTTGGTCTGTTTTGCCACTCCAGATACTCATTATGAACATTGGGAGGAATCTGACAAGTTTAGTGCTCTACCCGCCTCAGACATAGATGCCATGGGAAAGAAACGTTATGTTGGTAAGTCACTGATACTGAAGTTTAAATGCTTATTGAACAAAGTAAGTTTATTAGATCAGTTACGGCAGGGTTAGTCAGTCTCAAGAATGCTTGCAAACTTAGAGCTCAAATCAAAACAATATCCCTCTGTTGAACAGGCAGCAACATTCTATATTACATTCTACTGCTTAAAAAACAGTTTAGAATACTAATGATTAAATTAATGAATTCAATGTTCAGGATGGAACTGGGCCAATATTAGCCCATCATGTCTACATGCACCAAACCTGCCTACCCTCCTCCCCCTACCCCTCCTTCCCCCATCCCCCCATCCCCCCACCCCCTCTCCTCCCCCCCAGCACCCCACGTGGTCTACAAAACGGACAAGAGGCCGGAGGAGCCCTGCTCCATCACCTCGTCTCTCAACCACTTTCCCGGGGAGGAACAAGGCGAGGCGAGCATCACCGCTCCGCCCAAGAGCCCTCCCTCCAACCTCACCGTGGTTACGGTGGAGGGCTGCCCTTCCTTCATCATCCTAGACTGGGCGAAAACGGACAATGATACCACGGGTAAACAGATGAACGCATGAACCCATCTATGGAGCGATGGTAGTGCAGTACATACTCAGTGTCAACTACTCTCTCTTTAAACCCCCACCCCCAGAGTATGACGTCATCTCAACAGCCAAAGGACCGGATGGTGAGCAGGTGTCTATCGTGACCACCAACCAGACTCACACTGCTGTGGAGAATCTCAAACCTGAGAGCAGGTACAGAACCAAAGGGTTGGGAGTAGGCCTAGGTCTCAAAGGTACTGTATAGTCAGCTTTTACAAGCTAATTGTAAGAACTTTGACAAATTCACCAAATATAATTTTGCTAGCTGTTGAAAAAAATCATCTGATACTTTTACACAGCCTTGGCTGCCTAAATAGGAGCAAAGTAGAGAACACCGCTCACAACAAGCCACAGTGTTACACTTTGCTTTTCAATGTGTGAGGAGGCTCTGCGGAGGGATATTACAGTTTCTTTTACCTCCTCCTGCTGCTTGACCTCTGTTGTGACCTGGATCACCTGCCAGCTCCGTGTTACAGTATCACTCACTATGTGTTGTAGGTGGAGACCACTCATTTCAATACTGTACATACGTAACATAATGTCAAATCAATAATCAAAGGGCTGCATATATACAGTAATAGCAACATCTCAAAACATGCTCTGGAGTACATGGGACCATGTACTGTGACTGTAAATGATGATGAAATGTTACATTCATAGATTGTAGTCCAGATGGTTCATGTTCCACTGCAATTGGTGTCAGTGGATCTCTTTATCTTGAAACTTTTATGATCTAAACATGGAATATTGGTTGTCAGTTTCCATAATTCAATGCTTTACTGTAAGAGTAATGCAACAGTTACTTAACTTAATTCAGTTATCAATTACTTAACTTAAATTATTGAATTTTGAAATGGTAATACTTTGATGTTAAGTTGTGTCGTATTGAAAAGGTGATCTGATTTCAATGAACAAATTATATTGTATGTGTATTGTATCCAAGCAATTGGAAGATGTGTTAGAGTTGTGAAAATTTTGTATTTTGTAGCATCAGTTTTGTGTCTAGAATTGTGAAAAATTACACCAAGGTTGTGAATTTTGGAGCAAAGCGGTTAAAAATAAACTGTGAGCAAGCGTTCTCAAGAATAACTGACCCTGCCTTCAACTTTGCTGTTAACAGGCCAAGCTTATCACAGAGATTTGAGCGGTTTGGCAGTTATTCCACATGTACTGTGTCCAGAGCATTCCCGTCCAACCACCAACACATGAGTTAGGAAATGTGATTGGAGGGAGGGAGGGAGCACTACAACACAATGGAGCAATGTACCTTCACACAGCCCGTAGACTGTATCTCTAGCTACATTACCATGCATTGTGAACATATCCAGGACTATAGCCCACCTCTGGCCTGTCTTACTGTACAGTTAAAGTCTGCCATTTCTCCAGGAGCACAGTCCACTGGCAGTGGTTTAAACACACCTTAGGAGAGGCGGGGGGGGGGGGCAGATGCCTGATTAGAATGCAAACAGAACACCGTGACATCAGGGCAAAGCCAGCGGAGCTCGTCCCTGCTGCTTCTCACTAAGGGGCGTCCATCAAACATGTGCACCAGGACAGCTCTCTGGCACGGAGCGAGGTGGTGGGATATGAAGCAGATCACTCAGGTGGAGGCCTGGGGGCCTCGAACCATAGCTGGAGCATAGCTCGTAGCCACGCAGACACCACACGGCTGCATAATACCCTAATCCCTCCCCCTCCAGCACCTCAGCGTTGTTGAGCAAGATATTTAAGCCCTAACTATCACTGGGAGTGGCTGGATATTGATAGCTGACAGTTGTACAATTACAATTGTCCATTGTGTTATTGCACAACCGCTCTACAACAACAGTCGAGCTACGGCACGCTATCGCTGCATTGAGCTTGTTTCACGTGTATAGCAACAGTGAGGGGATAGTATTGTAACTTTTGTCTATGCAGGAACAACAGCACCCGAGCTTTAGCCATTAGCTTCTTGCTGTGTGTGTGTGTGTGTGTGTGTGTGCGTGTGCGTGTGCACGCCGTCTGGTTTGATGCTGCACAGCTCAGGAAGTTCTGTGGAAATAATTTGTGGACAATATGAAGACACAGGAAATAAGATTGAGAGAAAAGGGGAGGGTTTGTATGCGGGGGCTTTGGGGTACCTGTTGAGCTCATCTACCATTAAAATGTGTTTTTCTCTCATTTATCTCTCGTCTGTCTTTCCTATGTCTCTCCTTCTTTTCTTCCTTGCTTCCTTCGTCATTCCATTTTTTTGTTTTGTTTTCTTGCTGGAATTGATCAGAAATACTGTGTGCCCGCTATTTGGTCGCAATACATACTGACAGATTTAATAATTCCTATTTCCCCCCCTCTTCTGTGTTTACAGTTATGATTTTAAGGTGCTGCCTAAGAACTCAATGGGAGCAGGCCCACCCAGCGAGCCAGTCACCTTCAACACAGAGTCAGGTATGGAAAGTGTAGCTTGATTTATCCAGGGCACGGTTGACAAAGCACTCAAATTCATTGTCTGGGACTGACAGACTCCATAGTGCACATTTATCATGATGGAAAGTAGATTCAGTTGGGATATTATACAGGAAAACTATATATTAAGTCCATTAATCAGGACTTCATGCGTGTAAAGCTATTATGTGTAACCATTTCAGCATGGCTGTTCTCTGCCATGGGGTAAATCTCCAATGATTCTATGAAAACTAACCAGCCCAGAAGGGGACTGATATTAAGGTCAAAAACACGTGCGCTATTTTTTTTTCTGTCACACCAACCCATTCCACTCACACAAAACACAGACCGACTTAATGGGAAACCATTAATAACACTTTCAGAGCACTGAACCACTCACAAGTTGTAGACAACTAAAATGGAGCACCACATGTTATTTGTCAATAATCTCACAGGAAGGTTATAATGGTAAATGGGCGCATTTCTATAGCGCTTACATCCAAAGTGCTTTACAGTATTTTGCCTGACATTCACCCACTCACACACACATTCATACACCGATGGTGATTGCTGCCATGCAAGGTGCGACCAAACACCGGGAGCAGTTAGGGGGTTAGGCCTCTTGCTCAAGGATGCTTACAGGTACAGTAGGTCAACACCACTAGACCATCCTGCCCCCTATGGTTGATTCTTTAGAAACACTAAGCTATGATTATTGAGCAATAATATTACTATTTGTACACTGTATAAGCTAACTTGTTCCTGAGTTAATGGAAAATGAAACAGGCAGAAAGCTGCAACCTGGTTTCATATTATTGTCCTTTTCTCTTACAGCTGACCCTCGCGTGAGTGAGAACGTTTCAGGTAAGCTGTGCACACACCACAGGTCGCTCGTCGTTCAATACATCCCTTGCAAGATCAGGATGGTCTGGCTTCAATTTAATTTATCTGTGAGTATCAGTCTGGAACCCTTTGATGATTTGTCGACCGATTAGAGCACAGTTGGGCCAATCAGTGGCCAGCAAGATCCAATCAAAAGCAAAGAAGTTTGATTGAAATGTATTTGAACTGCCTTTATGACAAATGCTTTTAAATTAAGGTGTTCCCCATTGATACTCGTATGCAAAGTCAAAATGTAGCTTGCGAGATCAAGATGGTATCACGAGTTGATCGCAGGTATTTACAGTAGTTACTGGTGGTCTTTGCAGCCACAAGGACTTTAAGATGTTGCATTAACCCCAGTAAGGGATATTGCATCCCACTTGCTAGCTTTCCTCAAAAGAAGCTATAATACAAAGACTTCTCGTTATTATATTGCATTACAATAGCTATAAACCTATGGCCCTCAGTTGAACAGACAAACACTTGACACTTATTTTCCAACTGGGTGGATGGTGAAGCAATTTAGCAGCTTCAGGCAGTCTGCAGAGACTCACGTCTCTCGCGCCACACACTTTACAGCCTCACAGCCCAGTGAGTTCACTACATCCCTGGCCAGAGGCAAGCGCCAGGCCAAACATTTACACAGATAGACACATAACAGAGCCCCCTGTCTCTCCCCTGTTCCACGTCAGCATTTGTTATTACTGTTCAGACAGTGACTCTGATCGTTTTCTGAAAGGCGCTCGAATTTTGCTGGACGACAGTCGACCCGCTTTGCTATGCTGCTAAGAACTCTTTTTGGAAAGCGCAAGACAATATTTTTACATTGTGAAGCGGCAAGCTCCAATAATATTTTCCTTCTGAGCTAAGCTCCCCTTTCTATTGAAGCTAGTAAGCTAGTAACTTGAGCTTTATGCCATCACACAGCAAAGGGAATCTTTAACACATTCTGTCAATGAAGGACTTGACCTCTTCCCCATTATCAAATAATTCTATATTAAGTAAATACGTAAGTTTACCTTGCAATAATAATTGAAAGGTTATGAATAGAGAACTGCATTTGTATTTTAAATAGATAAGACCGTATAAGTAGTATTTTAGGAGCAAGTTATGCAGCTTTCTCAAGGATGCTGACAGGTATGTCAGGCACGTCGGGGATCAAACTCACAACCTTCCTACCTGTCTGTCTGTAGGAAAGGATGCCATCTGGACACAGTTCCCCTTCAAAACCGACTCGTACTCCGACTGCAACGGCAAACAGTATGTCAAGAGGACCTGGTACCGGAAGTTTGTGGGCGTCCAGCTGTGCAACTCGCTCAGGTACAAGATCTACCTGAGTGATACCCTCCATGGTAAGTGCATTGAGTTGTTGAAGGAGCTGACAGCAATAACATGTATCAGGAAGACTCAATGGTGCACAGATGTAAAGAACGTGCTGTAATAGTATAATATCATTGACTGGCAGAAAGTAGCATAGGCACCTGTCTATTTTGGCTCCATCTTTTGTATTTATAATCCTGATGTCCCAATCAATTCCTGTCTAGGTAAATTCTACAACATCGGAGACCAGGCGGGGCATGGAGAGGACCACTGCCAGTTTGTAGATTCATTCCTGGATGGGAAAACAGGACGGCAACTCAGAGCTGACCAGCTCTATGCAAGAGAAGGTAGGTTTTGCTGATGCAAAATCCTAAGAAGAAAATGGTTACCTTAAGACAGCTGATGTATCAACTGAAGTACCTCGATGTCTCCCATCTTGTCAATATAAACATACTGAGAGTGGAAGTAACGTTTTTGCGACCAGGAAAAAAAGGGCTCATGGGAAATTTTCACTTTAAAACGCTATCGCTTCAAAATAAATTGCGTTTATTACCTTTAGAAAAATTGTTAAATATGTTTACAAATCAATAAATGAATGATACATTACAGGCATAATTTTAAGGTATTCTGACACACCTGCTCTGACCAGCCTTTCTGGTACTTTCTTCATAAATTAGCTTTTTTTCTGTCGTCCAGGTTACTACAGAGCCATGAGGCAGGAGCCAGTGTACTTTGGCCAGATCGGAGGCCACTCCCACATCAGCTACGTCTCATGGTACGAATGTGGAACGCCCATCCCCGGGAAATGGTAGGATCCGGAGTCGTCCTCGGAGAGGCCCGAATGGAAAGTCACGCAGGCTGGGATAGCGACAAGAAACGGGAGAGCTTCCGTATGTTTCATCGCTTCCTGGACGACACATAAGCCTTTAATACACATGTACAGGACTTGTCAGGGACTTTCAGCGAACTTTTTAATACCTAATAGCGAACACAAGCCTCAGTGGTTACTATTTATCATGCAGCTAGGCTAACTGACAAAGAAACAGAATATTAAGATGCAAGGAGGTTTTGTAACTCCGCAGTGTGAGGTAGCAAACTCACACCAGATATATTTTTTGTGTTGAAAAAATGGGAAGCTGGCTCCCTGGAATACTATTTTCATAACGTGTGATGTTTTATTTATCAAAAGGTTGTTAAATCGTGTTTCTTCATGAGGGTCACAGGTGGCGGTCACATGACTTGTGGGACGTGACGTGGCACCTTTTCTGTACCTCTGATGTCGATGTTCATGTTTTCATCCCGGTGACTGTTTGAGAGGAGAGATCACGTCTTTTGCTTTGCAGTAAAACTCATTCAAAGGGTTAAAGTGTAAATCCACCGCAGCTCTGAGCTTGACTCCACCCATTGCTAAAACATAGTCAAGTAGCTGAGTGAAGACTTATTTGCTTAAGGGGAAGAGGTCAAGTCCTTCATTGACCGAATGTGTTGAAGATTCCCTGTGACACACGAGTATACGAGGAGTGCAGTTGGAAACCAGCCAGGTCCCATAGGGTGATTTTTAACGGTTATTGACGTGTGGAGCCATTTCCGAACCATGAAATGCAGATTTGAATTTAGTCAATATTAACACCAGCATTTATGTGTCTAATCACAGTGCAGTCTTATTATGTAGTGAACAGCTCAAAAAACACAATTTAGGGTGCAGTTACACTTTACTGTTCCAGGTACACTCTTTATTCTCCCTTGTGGTTGAAACAAGCATCAACAATTTTGTTTTGGTTTGAAACAAACATCCTATATGTCTCTGTAATACACTCACGTATAGAGCCCCTAGTCTCACACACTTCTCTACCCCTCCTCATACATCCACGCACAGTGTTGAAAACACAAACAGTGAACTGGTGCAGAAATGATGGGGTTTGAGTATAGAAAATATACTTAAACCTGAAATCTAGAGAACTATAGAATAAGAAATGTTCTTTGGTTGAGACCACCCCCTTCACACATTTACGCCTGAGAGCTATTCCACTATACACAGATTTGTACTGTTTGCCACTGGGAAATAACCAGTCAGGTTAACAATTAATGACCTCAGCAAATTGTGAATAAGTGCCTTTCAACCACCGCAGACATTCAATTTGTGTAAAAGCCAAAACGGTTGGACTTATTGAAATTCTTAGCAGTCATGCAGATAAAAATGCATGCACACACACACATGCCACACACGTCTCGCTACATACACACACGACTCAGTCAGTACGTCCAAACCAAACAGTCGCCGGTGTGCAGCCTGACAGAGAGCGAAACATCCCCAGGCTGCAGATTTCTACAATTGCAATTTGCACACAAAGTATTTATATGTATATGGTGAGATTTTTTTTTTCTTTTTTGTTCGTCAATACATTTGTGCAAATGCGTTGTCTCCAACAAGGTTTTTCTTTGATTACTGTAATGGTATTTTCTTTAGTGGTCTCTTGCAAAGCAGGGCAGAAATCGTCTTATATCATGCTCACAATGACTGCTACAGTCAAGAATCGCACCAGAACTTTTTCAAGCATTTTACAAATCATACGTGATGGAATCACAATGAACTAGCCAATAGATAGTTGCCTGGTAAACTTGCTGGTAGAGAAGACTTACCTTCTATTTTTACTACTATGGCCATTAAATAGATGTTTAGAATTGGACCTCTAAGATTATAGTGGGGTTGAATAGATAACCTGACCACATATCATTCAATATAGGCAGGTACATTGTCAAGGACATCTCCGTTTTAATAGGTGACGCCATTCACCGAACCAGGTACTTATGTGGTGTCATTCAACTGTCACCCCACAGCCCTGACTGTATAGAAGTCATGGGAGAGACTGTCAAGTAAGTTTGTACTTAGAGGGATACCTCGACAGAGGAACACATAGTCTTTGTGTAGAGCTATGGCTCAGAGGGCTTAATGCAGGTAGGAGATGTAATACATATGTTTAAATGAGAATGTATCATATTATGAGGCAATGCTGTTCTGTTTTGACATATGTTAATTCATGTATCGATTTTCAATAAATGTTTTTCTTTTTTTTATGGTGTTTTGTCATTTATAGAACAATATGATTTGTATTAGTTGCCTTATTCCTGCCTGCTTACCTTTGCTCACTTACGGGTTTCAAGGGAAGTATTCTGAGATCCAACAATAGATCTTTATCACAGTGAAGTGCTATCGAAGAGAGGTGGGTCATTCCTGTTATGCAGTAACATTTCTGTCCCAGTAACATATGTTTTCTGTAAAAGTTGTTGTTATACAAATATGTATAACAAATGGCTCCAATTCTAGATTTAGGTCTTCATTATAACAAAAACAGAATCAACTTTCATTTGTATTTTTCTTACATTTTATTTTGGTATGCATTCTATTTTAAGTTGGTTCCACAATAAGCACAACAATAAGCCATGACATTATAAAATACTCTAAATATTCTTCAATTGTTTTATAAACAATGTTAAACTATCTCTAAACATTGAAGTATACCAGGGGAAACTATATTTATTTCATAACAATTTGATAATTTACTCTTTGTCCCAGAAGTAACCAGAAGTAACTTTTTAGCTAAATTAGCCACAGTTATGTGGCTAATTTAGCTAAAAAATGCCCACCCTGTTAGGTTCCACACAATTAGGATTATAAACCTATCAGCGTGGAAATTATCAAATAAATTGTAGAAAATAAATTATTTACACTGACGAATTAACATTTTTATATCTGTGGATTAAACTAGCAATATAATTTCAGTAAGGGATATAACAACTGTCCATGTGGTCACGATAACAAAATAATGCCAGACTGTGTGAGTACATAAATGAACTGTACATCACTGTCATGTTCCATTCCACCCTGTTATGCTTCACTTCAGTCACACACTGATTGTTCAATCTTATGTGCAGTTTTTTCATTAGCATCTTCAAATTGACATTATAACCAGACAAATAATAACTCAGGTTACGTTGAATTAAATTGGATTTTTTCAGTTTTTACAGACTAGATAGGAACAAAGTGTAAACAGTCTGTGGCAGAACGTCCAATCAGAAATAAAGGTCTAAGTTAGGTTACATGCCAGTTGAGTGGTCTGTGTGTTTTAAAACCAAAGGTGACGATGTATGAAATGTTTAGAGTTGAGAAAGTACTCCGGGAGACTGTGACTCTAAATAACAAGAAAAAACAATCTGGTAAGGTTACCCCATTTGTTTTTGTTAACATACATAATGTTTAATGAGTGTGAGTCATAATATTAAGCAGACCATACATTGACAAAATACACATCGGCAGATGCCCATTTATTCGATTAAATCTGCTGTGGAATCAATTATTATCTTATTGAATACCATGAAACTATGTAATCTAGCAAATATGCTAATATCTTATTCACAGCAGTGGTAAAAATGTCTATGTACATCTCTTAAAACAGCTTTCTACTTCTTGGTTTACCTCTTGGAGGAAGGGACCGCTGTAGTGTTTTGGCATTTAACCGCATTGCTAAACGGAACATTTGGCGGCAAAGTGAGGGTATGTTTTGTTCTCTTGCACGTTGAGGGATTCAAACTACAAATCTTTGGCCCCTATAAGCAAGCACGCACTGATGTGCACTTGTCCTTGAGAAAACTAAAGTAGATCCATAACAACAACAGAAAACCAGAACTGCAACTTCTCATTTTAAATTCACTTTAATTGTTAAATTGACTAAAATCGAACAGTTGAGATAATAATTGACTTTCCACAGTCCTGTCTCCTATAGAGTGTCCATCTATCTGTCTTCAGTGTAAATGTCCAACCACAGCGCCAATTAGAAAGACCAACAGGGATCAGGAATTACATCACTTTTCCACAGTCCCAGACAGGCAGCCTGCTATCGCCAACTTCAACACAGCAACTTTCCCTGCGACCGCAGGAATTAAAATGTACTGTACGGTTGGACAGGCTTCACTCAGCCAAAATGTGGAGAATGTCACTTAAGTGTCTATTATAATAGCAGGGATAGATTACACAGGGTGTCCATGGCAACAGGTCCATTGAGGGGGTAGGGAGGGTGGGTTCCAGCAAAGATATTAGAATATATAGAGCCCCTATTACAAGCTTCGTCATAAGAAATGGATCGAAATTATTTTCTCCTAGTCTTTAGTGGGTGTGTTTGCCTCGCCTCTCACTGGATGAAAGCAGATTGGTTAAATTGTTAGTACATTTCTGAACATACAAAAACTCATCTCCAGCCGTGCGGCAAGATCTATAGCAAGAGTGTGTTCCTGAGACGGGTCTTGAACAAAGTACATTTTATCCTCATTGGCCTCACCGCTTGACCCGGTAACAGACAGGTTCAAGAGCTATTTGTGTTAATGGATGAGGGGGGGGGGGGGCAGGAAATGTTACTGACTGGCACTTTAAGTACAAGCAAAGCCCCACTGCGGCAACATTGGCTTAGCACAGCATTGCTATAGTATAGAGAAATGTGCTGGCATCAGTTGCATCAGTTCAGCGCTGTTATGTATTACGTTGGACCCTAGCGGACCCTCAACATAGCCCCAGTGATATATGGAGGCACAATGGAACGAAAATTAAAGTCGTAAAAGTTTGTGATGTGTAGATTTTTTGGTTACTGGAATTAGAATAGGTGACTGAACCATATACTGTTGTTTTATGACCTCTGTGACATATATTTGACTGATATCTAAATGTGAAAAAGTTAATGTTAGCTAAATATGTGACAAAGTAAATTATTTTTTTAAATGTATATATAAAAAAAAAAAGATTAACACCATGAACTCTCTTTATTTTAACTAGCCGGACTGACTAAGTGGTTGCGGTTCACAGCACTCAGTCCCCACTCACAGAGGCACCAGAGACCCACGAAAAAAGAAAGCTGCAGCTGTTCCAACGTGAGGTCCCCCACCATACGTCAAAACAACAAGCTTTACTAGCTTACACTTAGGCTTAGGACAATGTGACTATAGGCATTGTGTTCATTTGTGTTCTGCACCTAAAAGATAAAGATACAAACTAAGATAAGTCTTAAATACACAATGGATAGAGCATCACTACTATGGAGTATCGTGAATACAGCTGCATTACATCACTGGATGGCAAAATGCTTCTGTTATTCAACCATCTTCATTGGAAACCTTTTAAAGTAGGCTATCCTGTTTTCACTGTAGCAGGAGCCAGACTCTAAATTAAATAAAATAAAATAAATGTCACTAAATATTTTTGGCACTTGTTTTATAGAGCAAGCATAATGAGACATAGAACTGTATTAGATGTAAATGAAAAGTGAAATTTATAATTACGATCGTGTGTGTCTGTCTGAACATACTGTAAATTGAAACCATAATGTAAAAAATAGCTGTCTTAAATCTCTGCACAGCTAATGTTCATAAGGGCCCACTGCGGGCCCAAGTTTATTTTCTTCATCTTGGCTCATGACAGAAGCCTGATAGTTGTAGATGAAGTTGCCTTCAAACAACACAGCATGCCAGAGAGCCTAAACCATAGCTCCCATAGCTGTTAATGTCTATTTACAGTAAAGAAATTGTTTCAACTTGCCTTTGTTATCAGATACACTGTATTCCCCAAGAATGGAAAGTTGTCTGCTGTAGGATTTAGGATCTCATCTTTCAAAATAATACCATAGATATACCTTTACGTTAAATATCTGCTTTGCTGGAGTGTCCTTGAGTAATAAAGCTCCCAAGGTCATTGTGTTGTAATATTGCTGTGAAGGTAAATTAATCTAAAGGAATCTTTTCCTTTAAAATAATGGGCGGAGAGGCAATTATGATAAATTATTTATGTCAAATGGGTTCCTAATGAAACCCCTAAATATCATGCCTTATAGTTGCTTAATTTGCTCAGCCAAGAGAAATTGAGCTTGTCAGTGGTTTCTTTTGATAAAATCTGAAAGCTGGCAAGGAGTAGACCTACAGAACCGTCCAAAACCGTACGGCGCTCCAAATATGCACCGCTGTCTGGGTCCTAATGTAGCCGCAGACATTACGCCTACCCTACGTCTAACAATAGCATTCTAAAGAATAATATAAAAGACCTGTGCTGTGATAAAACAAATACGGCACATTTAATTAATCAATCACATGTGGCTCGGACCAAATTCGATCTGGAACTTTGGAAGCTGGCCTGAATCCATTCCAGGGATTTGGTTCCGAACATGTGCCATTAGCTATTCCTCTGTTTTTCATTGGCTGTGATGAAACACTACTTCTTGGTCATTAGCAAGAAGTGCTTGCTCCCTAGGTGACTGAGGAACAGTATGGGAACTTACAGAAAAGCAGCAGCTGGAAATATTTAGTGTGAGGAGACAGCATTTGTCTATGAGAATGGCAATACTTCACCCCCTGCTCATCTGAGTTGCTGTCATGCCTGCGATCAATTCTGCGAACCGCAATTAGAGTAGAATTCCTCAAAAACAGTTTCTCTGAAAATTACATTTATGAAGTCCATCTTCAAAACACAATCAAATGTTTTGGCACCTGACTCAAAGCAAATCTTGTTTCTGAAGTCTGCTAGGGAATTCCTATTGCATCACAGATTATACTGATTACCAACATTCGGTTAAACGCTCTGTTTGCTCCAGCAGTCCTAGAAAGCAATGATGATACACCCATTCTTTGCATAACATGAGTATCAAGTTGAGTGGCACAATTTGGACTAACACTTAATTACATCATTGCATGCAACTACTAACAGGAGGTTAAAGTTCAAAGGAAGTTTGAAGTGCCAGGGAAATATTGTCCGTTGGATAATAAAAGTGTTTTGTGGATAGAAAGGGTTGCACCTTGAATAGATCACATGTTCCACCAAAATCTGAAAATAGAGGGCGCATGCTGTACTGTAGCTCTCTGTTGGAGAGGAAAGGTCATTACTCTATGCTGCAATACCATGTCATGTCATGTTAATAAAACAACCATTCCCAGCAATCATTTAGTCCCTGGCATTGTGTCGGCGTAGGGAGAGGAGAGAGGGAGAGTGCTGTGGAAACCATCAACAAGGAAAATATTTTTACGCAAATCTCGCGAGTCACTCAACGCGGACGACCGGTGAGCATCAATTTTTTAAGTCGTCGCCTCGCTCGCATCCGCGGCCTTCCCCCAACACAAACACAGCTTGTCTATCGCTGTGTATCCAACCCCCTACATCCTCCTTTACATATCCATGTTCTTTATGATTACACCCTCCAAGTCCCTCTCACCCGCCCTTTAAACTGAGGGAATCCCAGGCCAGATTGGTTTATTTTTCCATCACACTATAACTCATCCGTCGAGGCAGTCCGTAGGGGGAAAACATGACAAAGGAGAAACGATAAAAGGTTATGGGAGGCCCTTGGTCTCCAAAACAGTCTTTGGGAGAGCCTGGGATTGTTTAAACTCATCCACACTCGCTCTCCGTTGGCACTGTCAATGTACAAAGATCTTATACTCACACGAATGCCTATTGCAGCAGATGGCAGCAAAATGGAGTCACTTATCTTCGTGTTGTCATAGGGTTTGTTTCACTTTTTTAGGTAAATCTGTTCAGTCTCAATATGAGCTATGTGCTGTCAATGGTTGTCAGTTAATTGTTTATTCAATCCCATAATGATGAGATTTGATGGTTTTCTTTTTTTACTCACGGTGGGGCTGTCAATGAGTTTGACTTAACAGTGAGCAGCAGTGGAGTACAGTTTCTCATTATAAAGCCATATTTCCATCATTCCTGCAGTGTAGCCGACCAGACATTAAGACATATTGAATTCAATCTATTCTTAATATTTTCTATTTGGAAGAAAATAAATATGTACCATATAAGATCAATTAGATGGATTTGTATACATCACGTACAGAGATGATCCCAGGTTCAAGGGTTTGAACTGATACAGTGCCTTGACACTGTACCTAACAATGTGAATTAAGGTTGACAATTTAAGAAGAGACCATATACCAAAGGTCTTCAACGTTTTTCAGACAAAGGACCCCTTGGCTGTTAGAAACATGGCATAGAATAAAATACATATAATAATAATAATAATAATAATAATAACAAATATTTAGTTGCCAACAATAATGCATAGTGCCATGTACAAAAGTAGACCACTATCTAAGCCATTGAAATAATGATTTCATTTATATTTTTATAGCACAGGTTGTATTTATAATATATCTTTTCTGACATTTACATTTTTGGAAGGAAAAAAAAGTTGGGATCATATAATTTGGAGGACCCCCTGCAATACCACTGATGACCCCCTAGGGGTCCCAGACCCCCTGTTGAAGCTCTTGACACGTGGAGTCAAGCTTTGACACATGGAGTCAATTTGAGAGTGTGTAAAAGGCCAGCTTTGGCATCACTAGGCCAAGCAGAGAAGAGGTTATGTCACAAATGGCCAGAACATACTGTATGTTGGGTTTTTGAGGAATGCTCAACATGTTCAATTAAACTGAATTTATTTTGACTTATGTAATTGGGCTACATGAAATTGTGAGACATTTTGCTTGCAGAAAAGGAGAAACTTAGCAAAAATATGTTGCCAATGTTGTATATTAAGTTTAGTCTATATGCTTTATACCAATTTAGTTTGTATATCTGTATTAGAATTTTTTTTACTGTAGTTTAGGCAAGCAAGCAATTTGCCACCCCTATGCATCACAAACTACCCAAATATAGTCACGGCTAGTGAAAAACAACACTATTGCTTTTGGAAAACCAATGTTTCAGTGGTGCCGTTAAAGTATCAACTCTGCTTGGATATACACTGTATATTGTTAGGCTTTCTGGATTTGCTAGCAGGTAAGCTAAATTACTATATAAATGCTTCTTAACTGCTCTGTAAATACTTAACTGCACCGTACTGTATGGTTAGTGTAGTACAAAACATATTGGGGAGGGGAGGGAGGGGCTTAACAGCTCTAAAAATGTATCTGAAATGTCTGAAATGTAACTCAAGATTAATAAAGGCTAATATGCTTACTACCTCCCAGTCTTTCAGTGTCTTAAAATGGCATCCATATTTGTTAGGGTTGCCAGACTGTGTGATTCTATTACAATGCACATCTTGAACAAACGCAGACAGCATGCAGATCACCATGTAGCAAATAGTCAGGGCCTCATGCCTTGGCAGTGTCTTACATATTTCATGCCAGACCCATACATCAGAACCACTGGCCTCCCAATACATGGGAATAACAAAACAAGCATTAAAACAATGCTGGTACAAAAGGCAAAAATGTCTGACTGGATTCTAAAGGTGATATGTGGATGTAAGTCATTAATCCCATGAATTAGTTCTTGTTTTTTCATGGTCTGCCATTAGCAAGTGTGTCATGTGCACTCATGACTGTCTAAATAATGGGAAATCAACCAGTAATCAAGAGCTGTAAAGGCTGCTAGTAAAGCAGTCACAGATAAGTGGCCTTCAATGAAGCTACAGGTTTGAGTCACTGACCATGTGGGTTATTTGTATCATATATAAAAGATATTGGTGCACAGTGCTACTGTAAAATTGGATTATGGTGCTTGTATAACACCTAACTGTCTACATTCGAGACCTTGGACAGCAGGACATCAATGTGTCCACAAGAGTTTTAACTACTCCACTCATCCAGGGGAATACTATATTTATTTATTCTCATAAAATCCCTTCATGGCATGCAGAAGGTCCATGCCAAAGTATGCATACTCACTCAGTCTGGAATATGTAAAACGCATAAGAGTTTGGAGCCAGTATTTGAACTGATTACCCAGTAATGTTTTTCATTCCCCAATTGTATTTAAGAGCTAGCACTATTACGTCAGTGATATACCTATGAATATCTTGAAAAAATATAAAATAATGTACAGTATTTACATATGTTATTGTATTTAAACCAGTGTGCACAATTATGGCCACACATGGGCAAGTTAGTTGATATTGTGCTGTGCACGTTTTATTCAAGTCTGTGCTGTTGTTAGTGTATTTATCAGGAGGCTTGGGGGAAACAGATGATTAGTCATCTGTATCCTATCCCAGAAACCTCAAACCACACCCTAACGTGGTCCACAACCAGAAATCTTACATTTTATTCAAGCATAGATTTAGTTCCCCAAGGCTAATTACTAACCATAACTACCTCCATTTTCTTTGAAACAGCCACTGTAACCTTTTAGAAGGAGAGAATGAGAGGATGTGTGGTGTTGCAACATATCAGGGCTAAAGCTAGCCAGTAAAAGTATGGATGCCTTGAGTAAAAGAGGACATTTCAAAAGGTTCCACTTTGCCATGAACTCTACGTTCACCTGTAAAGATATCTTGCGAGAGCAAACCTGCTTATGCCCTAGGCATGCATAGCCTGGTATCTATTAAGCCCAGTTACATAATCCAAAGTGACGAAGGTTTTCTTCTGTATCGAGGATAACCTTGTCTTTGTTATAAGCTGGGGGAAGAACCCTGGGGTCATTCCTGCTTTGGTGTCTCAATCAGCAATTATAGGATTGGTTGGAACAGAAGGAGAAAGCATTCCACTGGAATTCCTTGAGTGTTGGCCGGACTTGGCCGCTGTTGGGTTTGACCCCGGTCATTAGTTGGAGCCTCTGTGCACCTAAAACACCTGTTGTCATCCAACCCTCTACTGTAGCGCTGAAAAATAACATCTGCTCTGATGTCATATTAGCTTGACTTGTCGCGCCAAGTCTTTGAAAATTTGATACCTTTTTTGTTTAAATTACACTATTTTCTCTCATGGACAATGAACACTTAAGGGCAGGTATGTCACTGGAAAGATTTTTACTTGACAGTGTAGTTTGACAGCAATCATCCAGGATAATTTAATATAATACTTAGTTTAGACCCATTCACCTTCCCCTGCGGAGGATCCAAATCCCCTTTAATAATGGTGACACAAAAATGACCCTGTCCGCCTCTTCATAGCTTCTTGAGCAATCAAGCCTTGTTTGCTATTTGTTGACGAGCTCAGATGACCTTGAAATGGATTAACCTGCAACTCACTCTGCCAGCAACATTTAAAATCACATTTGGCTTTTCCACAAAGACCAGCGGTTTTCTTGGAAACCAATTCTGTAGCCACATGACTATAGCTAAGCTTTGCACCTTGGTTAGTCCTCACCATTTCAACACATGGAAAATGACACTGTCCAATTGGCATAGCGTGGCGAGTGAAATGTAGTAGTAGGTGGCAGGTCATGTCTGGGATCAAACCTGGGACCTTTCAGCTAAGAGGCAGGCACACAAATGTGATTTATAATATGGTGGGGGGATTGTTTTTTGTGGGTACCATGGAAGATATGTACCTTTAGGGTATTAATAGTGTAAGAAACGTAAACTTTCAATTTAAGTTGAAGTACAGTAAATTAAGTATAATAGTTAAAGATTACTCTGCATGAGGGAGACATTGAAGCAATTTTGAGAGAACTTTTGTACACATGAGGGATGTTTACAAGAGCCAAGGCATATTGGAATGAACATCCTGACATAGGTTTACAATTATTCTAGCTAATAACCAAATGTAATGTCTTCCTCCAGTGCTTCTGCTCTTTGTTACGGCATTATGAGTTGGCTTTAAAGATAAATTCCTCTGTTGCATTGCATTGACCCCATGCAGACACCTTTTAATTTCAGATCCAGTGGTCGATGTGAGTCTATATGCTCTGAGGGGAGGGGTAGAGAGTAATGCACACCACTCACCAGTCAGGTGTGGAAGGATCATGGGCTATAATACTGGTGTAACCACAAGGGAAATTTCAGGCACAAATCGAGGAGTGATTCATTGTTAAATACGTCTGAGACTTTTATCTGCCTTTGTTATCCAGAATGATTACCCAATGAATACATCACTTATGTATTATTACAGTAGTAAACTGTGTTCTTGTTGCATATATTGATGATGTAGTAAATGGAGCATACTCTTTAACACTCGTAAATCATTTTGCATTAAATCCATAGACTAAATAACTCCAAATGTATAACTTTCCCATGTGGTGAAGAGCAGCTTCTCCTTCTAGTGCTGCGCGGAATACTTTCAAGAGGCGTTTACGCCGTTCATTTGTGATCGTTCAAATGGAAGGAAACACCATGGAGATGTCTACCCATGTCTTTGTCTCTGCGTGCACATCATCTGTTCTCGTGGAGACTATCCCTTGGGGTTTCAAACAAAAGCCTGCACCAAACCTAAACGGAGATTCCAAAATACATCACTTAATCAGTGCTGGCGCTGCATCCCGCACCAAAGGACCAGGCCAACCAACCTGTCTTGTCCAGCCTCCTGATTGTTCAACCAGACCAAACTAGTTGACCAGGCCGCGGTCCAGGTTTTCTCCTA
>JAODTR010033292.1:0-21327 GCA_025399935.1 Amblyopsis rosae | reverse complement strand
TGTAATTTTGTCTATGTTTAGGACCCTCTTGAAAACGAGATGGTTCATCTCAAGAGGTTTTCCTAATAATACATTTATACATGTGTCTGGAACTGTCAGGGCTAGAAGCACATTGTTTGGTTGAAATACAAAGAGAGAGTACTGGGTACCCCTCCCTCTACACAGCTCCAAGGCTCACATTCATTTCTACATACTGTTAAACTACAAATAATAGCCTGGGCTTCTTTTTACTCAACCTATAAATTCAACCGGCCTTTATTTGAAACAGGCATCTATCTATAGATAGACAGGCATTGTATTACTTTCACACAAATCCCTTGCTAAGACAATATTGATAATATGATCAAATTGATTATTTAAACCAGTATGACAATTATTTGTATGTGTTGTAAAATTGTCTTTAAATCCTTGTTTACTCTAGAGACTGCTTGCATAGTTTTCTCTCCTTAACTAGCAATCGTTAGTTTCTGGCTCCCTCGTTAATCTTAGGCGGAGTGGAGTGGATTAGTACTATGTCTGCACTCACTCTCACCCAGCACCATGACGTTTTATTAGGCTACATCCAAAGAACTTATTGGGGATATTTATATGAAGAACAAACCCGGCTTCTATTGAGACCGGGTTATTTGTCGAAACACGTAGCCACCCCCGGCCAGTAAAAGGAGCCGGCGTCTATTTGGGGACCGGCTTTTATTTGCAGTTTTACAGTACATCATTTAGACACGCTTCAAACCGTGACTCTGGTACATTTGGGGTTCCGGGCTGGTGTAACCTTTCAAGAGGGGTCAGCTGTTGTGTTATTTATGGCCAGCCTGTAGTGCTGCCGTATGGCGTGACACGCCTGGTTCACATGGTCCCACCTGATGCGAGGGTGCTGGAAGCCATCGGTAGTGCTGCTCTCCTCCAGTGGAGCTCCTTTTATCAGCTGAGAGGACAGACTGCGACCACGCCACTCTTCTTGCAGCAAGGCAAGCTGAGGGAGACCAACAAACACACACACACATTTAAAGCAGGCCAACATTACAGCTTAAAAATATTACATTTCCTCTAGACTTCAATAAAGTCTTGATGCACTAGTCGAATTTGTATGAAGTTAAACAAGTTAATGTTATGTCCAAAAGAGGGTCACTAGATATAACTTAGTTGTGTGACAATCAATGTCATGCCATCAAATGTGACAACACTAATAAACCCTCTAATTAGACCGAAAATAGAGGATTTTGTTAAAGACACGCACCACATATATTCAGTACATACACCTACAGATATTCACACCTCATTGCATGCTTTTTAGTTTACAGCCTTTGAGCAATGCCGTGACACCCTCAAATCTACTGTTGTTTTACCTTGTAGTGCTCAATTAAGAGATTTATGAGATGTTTTTTGTTAGAAATAGAATGCCATTTATAAAGCCTTAAAGCAACAGTTTTTAAATGTCTCATACATTGTAAGTAAATGTTGATTCAGCTGTTAACAACTGTGTACATATGATAATGACAAATCCCACTCCTCATTCAAGAAATATTTTAAATTCTTGGTGTTGTGTGCGCCCAGAGTCAGTAAATAACAAGTTGACTAGCTCTGTGTGTGCCCAGAGTCAGTAAGTAACACGATTACTGTCTCTGTGTGCGCCCAGAGTCAGTAAATAACAAGATGACTAGCTCTGTGTGTGCCCAGAGTCGGTAAGTAACACGATTACTGTCTCTGTGTGTGCCCAGAGTCAGCAAGTAACAAGATGACTAGCTCTGTGTGTGCCCAGAGTCGGTAAATAACAAGATGACTAGCTCTATGTGTGCCCAGAGTCGGTAAGTAACAAGATGACTAGCTCTGTGTGTGCCCAGAGTCGGTATGTAACAAGATGACTAGCTCTATGTGTGCCCAGAGTCAGTAAGCAACAAGTAACATGGAACCGCAAAGATGGCCGCTCACCTCCTCCTGGGCATAGTTGAGCTTGTAGGCCCGTTTCACAGCCGGGTCAAAGATGGTCTGTGGCGTCCACACTTTGAGCTGCAGCAAGCCCAGGTTGACCCAGAAGACCCCGGCATGGTCAAACTGGTTGCTGCCCTGCACCTTGCTCTGCACGTACTGCTGCAGGCACGTAAGGCAGGCCTCCAGCAGCCCCTGGGGCAGAGCGCTGCCAGGGAGGAAGTCCCTCAGAGCCGTCTGGATCTCCTGGGCAGCCACCAGGGGGTCCGGCTCCTCCACCAGGCTCTCACAGCTCTCCATGTAGCCCTCCACAAGGCTAGGGGGCAGCAGGTCTGCCATGCTCTGTAGCTGCCTGCGCAGCACCAGACCCTGGAGCCTGAAGTCTGTGTCTCTGGAGGGGAGAGGGGAGGGTTCTCATTGGTCATGCATTCATGAATTAAAGGGCAGCAGTACATAGCTAATGAGGGCCAGTAACACTCCTGTCAAGAGCATGGAGATGTTACTTTTATAAGGTATATTTTATTTACATTTTGATTTTATTCGTTAACGGGCAGAGAAACCATGTATTTGCACGTTATTTTGATCAAAGGCTTGTAAAATAGTCAAAAAAGTCATGTGTGACATCTCACATTTATCTTCCTTAAAACTGAGCACACAAAACAAATACTGAGATATACAGTATATGGTCTATTGCCATTCAGCTCAAAAATAAAAAGATATACTTTTGGTCCATACTGCCCAGCGTGGTGTAGTGTGTAGTGTGTGTATGGTGTAGTGTGTACAGTGTGTGTGTAGTGTAGTGTGTACACAGTATGTGTAGTGTGTACAGTGTGTGTGTAGTGTACGTCAGGGCTATTCAATTACAAATTCAGGTGGGCCAGATTTTAACAAGAGAAACTGTAAGTGGGCTACATATTTACGACGAGTGAGACAACGAGACCATTCAACCAGCAGCTTGGTTAATGTTCAATGTGTCAAGTCAATGGCGAAGGTTTTCTATAGAATCATAGGATGCCGCTAATTCTCTGGCATATGGGCTTTAGTCTCTCTGGCATAAGGGCCTTTGCACAACAAAATAGCAGCCACGCTCGGTGTTCTACAACTGAAATTACATTTGTTAGACAAAGTAAAGACAAAATGTTGGGTAGACTATTGGCACCTAATTCCAGGTATTCCTACCGGTATGGGTTCAAATATGACTAGTACCATACCCAACCATTATCCTCACTAACAGAAGCTATGGGAGCTATGTGCACATATGTCACTTAGACTCATTTCATCACGTTGATTATTAGGTCTGGACTAGGCTACGTCACGATGTCGGCTGTGGAACAGTTAATAATAACTCAATTACAGTAATATATCGACTTGATCCGTATATTGGTTATACAGTATGTTGACATGTGTATATATCGTAGTGTGTTTTACAGTGAGGCGTACCTGAAGTGAGCGAGGCAGGGCATGGCCATGTTTTCCCATAGCACAGCCGTCAGGTCCTGCAGCTGTTGCATCCGGTCGCTCCACCCCCCCAGGGTGACGTGAGAGCAGGAGAGCAGGGCCATGCCGGAGGGGTCCCAGGCCGCTGAAGCTTCACTGCTGCTCAGAACTCCCAGCATGCATCGGGACCACACCGCTTTGCTGAGGATGGCAGGACCCTGGATGGGCTGAACGTGTGCCCACATGAACAGTTATCTGGGGCAGGCATATGGGCTTCTGGGGGCACTATACCACCGCTTGTAAAGGCTTCAGCTTTACACAAAGTCCTAGAATTATTATAGTTATTAATAACTAATTATGGTGATATAATGTGCTATTACAGAGATTTACATCCACTTTCATCAAAGTTGATTATTTCCATTTAAGATAGATGGTACCATCATATCTGCTTCATGTTGTGACTTGGAAGCTGCTTGGGTTTCGGGACAAAGTGGGTCCCATTTCAGCCAGCGGTCAGGGTCAGAGGTCACACTGCTGTTCCACATGGAATTCAGGGCTTCAGATAGCAGCTCACACCAGACAAACTGGAGCTCCTCTGCTGGCTAGGAGAAGAAATGCAGCAGTTAACTACAGAAATATGATGCTGATTAGGTATAATGGCTGAGAACATAATGCACACTACAGCATGTCTATATAGCAGGCTGCGATAGGTTCCTTAAACAACAGGACAAGTGTATGTACCTGCAGTTAAAAGTTAAGAGCAGAGATAAGTTAAAAGTTAAGAGCAGAGTTAAGAGCAGAGTTAAGAACAGAGTTAAGAACAGACCTTGTCGCTGCTGAGCAGAAACCAGAGGGGCTGGAGTCGACTGACGTTCATGGGGGTGGACTGAAGACAGAAGCGAAGGTGTCTGGAGATCTCCCGCCGTATGCTGTTCTCACTTTCCTGGTCACTGCACAGACAACACTGACACTTTACATTTGAGACTTATTTTAATAACACAGCACAGCCCATTGTCTTTTTGTCAAATACCACACAGCAATGTTATAGTTCTACTACACACATATGTGTGTGTGTGTGTGTATATATATATATATATATACATATATATACACACACACACAGTATATACTATATATACTTTAGATAAACGCCACAGTTTTTTGCCTAAATGTGATTAAACACATCAACCTCCTCATAGTTATATTTGGTTCATGTAGCGGGTTTGCATCCTGAGACAGGTAACAGAGAACACACAAAGAGAAGTGACGTATCAAGAGGAGGGCACCCAGACTGGAAACAGCAGGGGAACTTTACCCCTGCGTGAGGCCCATCTGCAGCAGGTCACAGCTCAGACGCAGCTGGTTGACCACCGCTAGCTGCTCCATCAGCGGCCACAGCTGTGCCCTGCGGCTCAACTGCTGCAGCTCCTCTGTGGTGGGAGGGGCGCACCCGGCAGCCTCCTGCTCCTCCATGGGGGCCTCCAGGGGAGCCTCCAGGACACCCTGGGAGGCCATCTGACAGTGCTGCTGATCAACGCAGTTGACTAGTCTCTCCAGGATGCCTGAGAAGAGACATTTGCCTTGAGCCACACGTCCACCCTACTTGTTTAACTGGGTGTAATAGGACTCAGGAAAACACTCCCTCTAGCGGTTGTTCGTGATACTGCGTGCATTCATGTGATAGTGCAGGTGTAGCAACAGTCGTGAAGGCTTGTACCAGAGCTGTGGGGATCCAGCTGGTTGTTAGCTTGCAGGACCAGCCCCAAGGCTTCCAGCAGGCTTTCCTTGGCATCCAGGCCCACCGCCGCAGCCTGCAGACGGGCCAGCTCCCGGCTGGAGGGGCTGGCGCTGCCGTCCAGCCTCAGCATGCTCACGTCCAGCGCTGTGCTCATGGCCCTGAGGCGACATGCACACTCAGCCACCGGCTCCAGCTGGTGGCATTTTAGGAAGTGACAACAATTTCTATTAGATTCATTAAGAACGCATTAGTGTCAACATGACAAATGTACCACGCAATGTAAACCACAGGTGGAGCGTATAAACAGGCCTGTACTCAGGAACATAAACAGTGATGAACAACAATGCCCTAGCCTTTGCAGTGTGTTTTATTTCCAACGTGTGTGGGCGGAGCTGCTGAAAGTTTGTTAGTTGAAGTTAGCAAGACAGACTGTGCCTTTAAGGACATATAGGCTTATAAAGACAAACAATGACAAACCACATTTGAAGATGACCTAGTAACAGCAGCAGCCCTGATTGTACCACAATGTAGTTTGCTTACAATAACTGGTGTGAACTAATGTCCTGTATACCTCTTCACTTATGGACTAATGTCCTGTATACCTCTTCAGGTGTGGACTAATGTCCTGTATACCTCTTCAGGTATGGACTAATGTCCTGATTACAAGTCGCTTTGGATAAATGAGGCTGCTAAATGCTGTATATATTAAATTATACCTTGAATGGCAGCGTTTTCCCCAGAATCTTCTGGATGCCTTTCAGAGCAGTGGCCATAGAAATGGGAGTGGACAAGACAGTCTGGATAGCAGTGGACACTGTGTGAAGCTCCTGTTGGCCTCTGGAACACACATTAGCATGGCAGTGTTACTAAGTAACAACACTGGGATATACTGTAACAACCATTGAACATGTAAATGATGTAAATGTACATCTATCCCTGCATTATTATCATAAATAAACAGAGAAAGACATGCAAAAAAACAATGTTTTTTTATCCTCGATTCAACTCAATTAAAGCTCAGCGGCACCTTACATATAAACAACAATAAGTAAAAGACAAATAAATAGCAAAATAGTAGTAACAGACCTGCCAACCTTGGACAACTATTTAGAGTACCAGGTGTGCGCGGCAAACAGGAGGTTCAACTTGCGTATGTAGCAGGTACCAAAATAGGGTATTTTTCATAAACAATATAGTGTCTGATCGCAATTATAGATTTGTACCAAATCTATAAGCCTATATAAAAATGTTGGAAAAATGTACACGTTAATCAATAAATGAAAGACTTGTGTACTTGAGCTCTTTGTGTATATGGCATATCGTACCAGCATACTTTGATGTCAAAATGCGCACCTGCTACGGAAAATGCATACAGGTTGGCAGGTCTGTAGTAAGATAGTAAAATTACTTATAACAAATCTAAACCTAGTAAAAGAAGTAAAACCTAGGCAAGCCTAGTTCAGCTGGCAACGGGCATGAGCCAACATCATGGGTCAATAGATTGATGGCATGCAAGGTTCCTACATGAAACTCCAGAGAAGTTGGGATACAACACTATTGGTGAATTACCACCACCTACTGTAGAATGTAGTGCATGCACTTCTTAACAAGGCCGGTCAGTCGGTCAGTCAGAAAGCGGGGGGTGCTTACTCAAAGGAGGAGGCCGTGTCTCCTAGCAGCAGCTGGGGCAGGCGCAGGATGAGGTGTTTCTGGACCCACTGCCAGTGTAGGGACAGGACGGACACGCCCTGGGAGTCTGCAGGCAGGGTGTTGCATACGTCCCAGAACCGGTCGCGCCACTGCAGCAGCTGCAAGATCTGCAGCGCATGCACGCGCACATACACGGTGCTTATTGTACGACATACTGGTATATTAGTAATATTAATATTATCCAAGGTGTTCCATATTGTCATTCTGACCAGTATTAATAGTAGAATGAATGAATATGCATTTGCAGAAGTTGCTAATTGTATTGTTACAATTGCAGCCAGTGCTCAGACAGTATCTTGACTCACCTTGCTATACGATGCTAAGCTACAATACGACATGTCTTAAGAATGAGCTATATTATTGACTTTGTTACAAAGAGTGTTGTGTCAGATCCTGCAGGCTAGAGAACAGCAGTAGTGGCAGCTGACATAGCACCAGTGTGTGGTGACTCCCCTACAACTAAGCTCTCAGCTGCTCTCACCTCAAACATGATGTGGTCAGACATGTATGGTTGGCCTGTCTGAATGGCCTGCAGGGTGAAAGCATCCCACAGGTCAAAGAAGGTCCGCAGGTGCATTAACACTGGGTGGGGAAGATGGCCCATGTCCACGGTCCCTGGAAGAAGATGACACTTGTTTCATATTATGGATTTCCCTAGTGCATTGATTACCTAAGCCTCTGTTAAGTTATTTTTAATTCCCCAACACATTTCAAAACGTGTTATTACAAAGAGTAAAAAGTATATGAAGAAAAACACTGACCCTAGTGTAAATATAGTGTGGGCCCATGTCCACCAAAACCAGACAGGTCTAGATGTGCCTACCTTTGCTGAAGGCTGTGGCTATCCTCAGAGCACAGTTCTGAGTGGAGAGGTTTATAGCACAGGCACAGATAACACACCTCTCTTCTCTGTCCATCATCAAGGCAATTCTTGGAAAGAAACACACCGATCACAATGTATTTAGTTGGCTAATAACTACATTACATTATTATCATCTTTCTTGTCCTTGTGTGGTTGATATACTGTAACTCAATCACTTTAAATAAATATAACATCACTTAAAGCGCAAGCAAACCTGTGTGAAACCTTTGACCATAGTATTCTTATCTCAATATATGAAAGGTTTAACAACACTTTAGAAAAGCTTAAAAAGATAATTGCCTGTCTTACCTGTTGGAGACAGCATTGAGAGCTTCCAAAAACTCCATGTATCTTTCCTCATCCTCAAAGTTACACTTATTGGCTAGGATATCAAGGTATTGCTTGTTCCAGCGCATGTCCATTAGAATCCGGTATTCATCTGTAAGCAGAGCAGAGCATTAACTAAGTGGCACAGACAATTCAAGGAGTATGTGATTGTGTAGCCTTTGTCAAAAGATTTTCTGGTAAGCAAAATGTACTATGGAGAAACACTGCTTCTGTAAAAGCTCAGATAAGAGAATGTCATAACTGGTACACAAATGGTGCAAAACAAAGAGACATGTTCATCGTGATATATGAAGAAATGTAGACTTGAAAAGTGAACTTCTTTCTCCAATATCATAACAATAGTATTAATAAGGCAGGGTCCATATAAACGCAGCTACAGACTGGATTTGACAGAAGCTCCTTCAACTAAATTAGGACCTAACTGAGATCATTATCTTGTTGTTATGGTGGATTCCAATCTAGATGTTAACAGCAACATCAAGTCAGTAAAGCCTACTACTGTATCAAAACTTGTCAATGTACAAACAAGACTAGTAGAAAACAAATGCTACAGATATAATAGAAGCTCACTAGAACTACTGTCACCAAAACAAGTGAAGAAGACAAGGATCTGGTACCTGTGCTGTGTGGTTGGAGCAACTCTGTCAGAGACTTCCCCTTCACCGTTAGCTTGCTACTGAACACAGCCTTTAAGGCTCGGTTCCCGGCCTCCACCTGGACCAGCGCTGGATCTGCAAGAGTCGACCAAATGCCTTGTTAACACAAACCACAACATTGTCTAGATTTCATGTAGAAAATTGACTTGAGTTGAGCTGGCAGGTATGTGGTCAGGCAGGCAGGCAGATAGATAGTTCACTAACCAGGGGCGTATTTGTAGCTCTTGCCCAGGTGGGACAGCCAGTTGCTGCGGAGGGTCCAGTCTCCGTGAGAGGCCCTCTCTGTGAGGAGTCTCACGGCGGTGGGGATGAGCCGCAGAGCGTCCCCATCCTCCAGGTCCACCACGCCCCCAGAGAACACCAGGCCCTCGTGGAGCCCACTGCTCTGCATCGCCCTCTGGAGGTCACCCAGGCTAAGTGGACGATTCCTGAACACACAGTCCATCTTAAGCCTGATTTATGCTTCAGCAGGTCTGCGTTATTGATGTCATGTGCGGGTGTACGTGCTCAGTAGTTGTGCGGCCAAGTTGCGCTGAGCATGTGAAGCTATACCATATGGAAATTATGTCTGATTTAATTGAGCGTAAACAATTTGAAATAAGCATATAAAAATATTTCTTCCCAGCAAATCTCTGCATTGCATTTTGTCTGTATTGTATGGTGTGCATTTGTATTTTCACTGGTCGAACATCAGGGAAGTCCCCTAGTCTAGTTGGTGAGCTGAAGTTGTAGACTCGGTTAATGTTCAATGCATATAAAAACATTTATTTCCAGCGAATCTCATATTTATACCATGATTGTGAAAGGGAAAAGGTCTGTGCACGCAAGCTACAGGACGCTATAATAATGACTGCTGCTAAAGCACTCTGGCATACAGGTATGCATCCCAAGACAACTGTTGCTGGCTGGTGAACGCCTCCCTTTTCGCCATCCAACCAACCAATCATTGTTAGCACGACTGCGGTTGACGAACAGGCTTTTAAAACGTTGGAGCTGGTGCACATGGCATATGCAGCATGGCTCTATAGAGTATAAACCAGGCTTTACAGAACATGCACATACATCTCAACATGCACAATTACTGGGAAATTGCAGCTACACACATACTAAATAAATAAAAAAATGTATGGACATTTTATAAACAATAATACTACTATAAAATTATAAAATATTTTAAATGTAAAAAAAATCTAATAATGATGTAAAACATTCCCAACCACTTGTTTTCCCCCTCTCTAATTTTGTATGAAGGAGACCACCCCATTCTATTGTTCATATGATAAATAAACTAAGTGTAAGTGATGTGAACACAAGTTCAAATAAGTGCAAATAACACAGAACCCTTGCTGGCAGTATATTCCCTGGTGGAGCGTACCTCTTGCCCTGCAGACTCAGCGTGTTGAGGCAGAACAGCAGCACCTGTCCGTCTCGCAGCACAGATGAGAAGCAGGAGTCCTCTGTGGAGAGCAGGGCGGAGGGGAAGCCATCGGGCCACACCCCGGCACACAGCAAGCCACTGCCCCAGTCCTCTGTGTCCAGTACAGCCAGGTGCTGTTCAATCACCTGCTGGGCTTGCTGCAGGGAAGTACCATGTAACAGTGTTAACCTACCCTAAGAGAACTAGCCTTATAGGAAAGTCTCGCCACTCGGCAGCCATTTTGAAACGTCTCCGGGTAGTTATTAGGAAAAGAGCCATAACTGCCCTTTCAATAATCACCGGGACATAAAAACTGCATGTATACAATCGCAAGTCAAATATGATGAAAACCACAACATTCAGTGTAAAAATAAGAAATACCATTTAAGAAGCTGTTTTCGCCACAGGTTCTACTTCTACCACACATGCACAACAGTTGGCTTAAGTCGGTGCAACCACACAATTGGTCAAATAGGTTAATGCTTTGCAGTTATAAAGCAGATTAACTCTTTTCCTCCAACCGCCACATGTGCCGTTTCAGAATTCTCCCATAGAGCCCCATTCATAATAACACAAGGTCAGCGTAGCCCAGTAACAGTCTAGCAGGGAGTTACCTGCTGGCTGGCGGCCGTGCGCTGGCACAGGAAGTAGGCCTCCCGGCAGGCGTGCTGCAGGGCGCTGGGCAGGTCCACCCCTCTGTGGAGCTGGCAGGACAGCAGTGTGGCAGCATGGAGCAGCGTGGCCACACAGGATGCAGGGGAGTCTGGGAGGGAGCAGCAGCAAACTTTATACCACCACAATAACACTCACTTAGGCATTTAATACACATTGTACTAAACAGCTTTACATATTGAATACACAGAAGGTTGTGTTTACTAGAGCTGTGTATTGGCAAAGAATCATATATCACGATACAGGGGCCATGGCTCGATATATTGCGATATATTGCAATACTGTAAGCAAGACGATATATTGCAATTTCTAATTTGTCATAGCAATGTTAATATGTGGCGTCGCTGCAAAAAAAACAACAACAACTGTAAACTTGCTCAGGTACAAAAAACACTAACATGATTTAGAGAATCGATACAGTATCGCGACCCGTAATATTGCGATACTCAGGTGTATCGATATTTTCTTACACCCCTACTGCTTACCCCATATTGCAGCTTTTATACTCTGGTGTATTTCCATGAGCAAGTCACAAACACAATCCCCCGTAAGCCCGGCTGTGTGCAGCAGGGTCTTCATGTCCAGCGTGTCCCAGCAGACGCCCTCGTGCTCCCCGGGGATGAAGACCTCAACCCCTCTGTTCCTCATGGCTCTGGAGATCTCCCCGTGCACGGGGTCCATGGTCAGGAACAACCTGCACAGTCACACACCAGCGCTGAGCCTCCAGTGAATGCACTACAGGCTTTCACTTGGATGGTTACTGCTACATTATTGAACAGTTTGGATTTGTACAAATGGTAGTGACTTAAACTTTTTTAATGTAATTTTAGATCCTCCTCATCCTATTCAATCCTCACACTGACACCTCTCCATGAATTAATCCCTTTTTTCCTGGCAAGATTCCCTCTGAGAAAGATTCAGTTATTTTTTTCCCAACCCCATCTAACTATGGGATGTTGGATGAAGAGACATCTAGGCTGCACCTATGGAATCACACACGGAAAAAGAACAAGCCATACAGTTCACCTGAAGTTTGGGTGCGGGGTGATTTTGGGAGTAGTCCCGTCGATAACGCCACGTTCGTTGATGGTCAGACACCCCCCAGGCTCCAGGAGAGCATTGAGCCGGTCCAGGACAGAGGGGCTGAACACAAGTCCATGCAAGGTCATTACAAGGTCAAATCCTGCCTAAATACAGCCGAGTACACCTCTAAAATAAGATTGCTGATATAAAACAGTGACACAAATTACATTAAAATAAGAATAAATTAGAAGTACCCTTGCATTACCCAGCATTCAGTAATGTTAGTTACTATCATTACATCTATGTGTCTATAATTGGGTATGTACATTTATAGCATAATTCATAGGATAACATGTTATTGTAAAATATTGACTTTTAACTATGCTAATCTTCTCAAACGCCAAAGAAACAAATGCTAATTCAACAATCAAACAAACCCAATAATGTATCAGCTACAGATAACATTTGCAAAAATGCTCTACTGTCCCATATATAAAGGTGCTATTTATTGTCACATACACACATACACATGCTGCGAAATGCATCCTCTGCATTTAACCCATCCCTCAAGTGGTGATGTCGGTTACGTCGATTAATCGTCCCAGCACTAGTATATATAAACAAAGATACAGGTGAAATGACTAACCACTTAAAAATGTTTAATTCCCCCACCTGCAGAAGTTGACGTTGTCCATGAGCAGCCAATCACCAGCTTGGAGGGCCTGGACCAGCAAACCGTCTAGCCACTCAAAGCCTCCATTGGTCCACCCGTCTTCTAGCTGAGCCAATCGCTCCTTCAGAAGAGTGAAGTCCATCTGCAGCTTGGACATGTCTTAAGAGAAAGCAACACTGGTTATTAGAACACTCTATTCCCACATTATAAACTCATATCTCATAAATTAACTTAAAGAAAATAGTTCCATGTGTAAACTTTAGAAATACTGGACTACACATGCATGTATGTATGTACTGTATGCGTGCGATAAATAGTTAATGTTGATTCAGTATGATTAAGACATCCTCCCTTATTTCCTCATACTTTCCTCACTACCTGTTGCTATGTGGAGTGTTGCCATATGGAGTGGTACCTGTGAACACTTTGAGTTTGGTGTTGAGTTTCTGCAGCAGGAGAATGATCACTTCTAGTCTGTTGAGGGCATCAGAGTTGATCGTGCCCCCTGACCTCTCCAGGTCCTCCTCCTTCAGCCAATGGCGGAACAGGCCCCATGTTTTCAGCAGGAACTCCGTGTCCTGGATCCCAACATCCAGTGACATTAGGCCACGCCTGGTCACCATGGCGACGATGTAGTCCACACTCTCCAGCACTTGTTGCCATGGCCGCATGATATCCACCTGGGTGATGGCACAGGGACATTGGGGCTGGTGTTATAAAAATCTTTTTTTCTCAGTAATTGGTATATTCAGAGAAATACTTTCAAGCCATACTAGATTAATACGTATTACTTTAATTTAAAAGAGACACGCCTTAATTGTGTTATAATACACTCCCAGAACTTCATGGCTCAGATTCTCAGACATGGAGCCCAATTAGCTAATACACTTTTAGTCAAAAACAGAATATCTCTTCACGTTCTCTTATGTGTGCAGGCTGAAAACAGCCCTGGCTATGTAAATAGGAACACAAAGTGGTGCAGACCGCACCACACAACACTATCACAGCTGCGGAGCTTCCGAGGGAGCACCGCATGGGCATCGAATGCAGAGAGGTTTTTGTTTTGCTCGAGTTCAAATATCAACAGCCTTTATCCAGCATAGCTGACACCGCCTTTAATGCATGTCTGAATCTGTCCAACCCAGCTCGCAGATGTTGTTATGGAACTGAAGGTGGTAAAGTGTGACCTTGAGTTTGACCTGTGCTAGAGTGATTAGTCAAAGCGTCACTGTCACCCTGGCAACAACACCACCACCACCACCACGGCCTCCACAGCTCTGTCCTGTACCTGTTCAAAGCCTCCCAGCAGCTCGGTGGTGTCCATGGCGCTGTTCATGGCCATCACCCTGAGACGGTGCCCCGTCAGCAGGGCCAGCAGCCGCACCAGGCTGGTCTTGCCACTGGCTGTAGGCCCCACCAGGATAGCCATCCAGCCCATCTCCACACACTTCATCAGGGACTCCAGGGGCCGCAGTGCCTGGTGGGTGATGGACAGCGGCGGGTCCAGGGCCACGGGGGCTCCCCCGCTACGCTGGAGGACCGAGAAGCCCACCTGCGTGGACCAGCAGGAAGGCATATATATGGATTGGCCATTCTGACCTATACGGTAGCAGCCAGTGAATGAGGAACAAGTACTATTACAGCATACCTGCAGATTGAGAGGTGTGATGTGGAACTGTCTCGAGCCAGTGTAAGGCTCAAAGACCTCTCCAAACACCTTCCTGAACACAGACAGCACCTGGATGGGACAGAAGCGGCTCATTTATCCTCCAGGATGAATATCTTATGGGAATAATAAGGTGCTATTCGCCTTATTAATCCATACCTTTTCTGAGTGATGTTATGTGATGCAAAAGGTTAACACAGCCTACCTGGGCTTTATCTGCCTCTGTTCGCATCCTATCAGCGTATACCAAGCTGACGTGCTGGCCCGGGTTGAAAAACCCAGGTGATTGGTCGGCCTGCATCAGCTGACACCAGCGGAACATGTCGCGCAGGTTGAATTCCCAGGGTCCACCTCTCTGACCAAACATCCTCTCCACAGACACATCGTGGACGAGCTGGAAGGAGTAATCAGACAAATGGCAGATAAAACAAAGATCAGTTACATCTAAATCTAACAACCGTTGCTGGTTAGCATAGCTGTGATATACAGTATCAGAAAAATAAACTGATATCTCACCTTGTTACTGAATTCTACCATTTTAGAGATGATTTCTTTATCAATGTTTGGAAAAATTGAATCTCCAATGAACTCCATGTCTTTGCTGGTAAGTTGGTCCACAAATACCTAAATAGGAATGAGATTAAAAGAAACGATTCAAATATTATGCATGAAAGAAAACCGAGAATACTCCAATTAAGACTGATTAGCTTTGAACATACATTGAAAAACAATAAATGTCAGCTGTGATGGCAATTGTTTACAATTTACCAAATGTCAGCAATACTTAATATTGAGGTACATATGATATAGGCTAAGGTTATAATAAAGGTCAACATTTAACATATATTTAATAAAAGAGCATACAAAAATACATTATTTATTAATATAACTGATATTCACTGACCTGAGTGAATCTGTTGAGGAAGGACTTGGGTAATCCTTTGCGTCCTCCACCTTGAGTGAATGGGTTCTGGCAGCCAAAGATCTTTGTTTTTTCATGCTGCACCTGGAAGCTCATGCCCAGTTCTGGGATATAGATCTCTGCTCGGTGGTCAAAGCAGGCATTCAGACCTTCTAGGACCGACTGGGAGGCCAGATTCAGCTGTTGATACATGAGATCATGTGACAAGTGAATGTAGATTGGAACAGACATGATTCTATAGTCTTTTCTCTTTAAAGGTAAGTAGAGAACAACACAATAGGACTGAATGTGCCTTCCACTTGATGATAATGCTGCTTCATACCTCATCTAGGACAATCCAGTGGCCAGCCTTCAGAGCAGCCAGAAGAGGGCCATCACGCCAGGAGAACTCCCCACCCTTTCCTCCCTCTACAGGCAGGTCAGTACCAAACAGGTCCGTCACGTCCTGGAGGGAACAGAATACACACCGGTAGTCATGTGTGGACGCTGGACCTTGGGTAGAACTAGGCCTGGACCATATGGCCAAAATGTATACCACAATTTATTTATTCATTTTGGTGAATACAATATAATAATCCGATGTAGATATGAGCAATATAAAGGCCTCAGAAACAAAACCCTGTCTGTACTGAAAAAGTAATTGGCCAAGTCTATGAAACCTCCTCCTATAAAACTATATCATATTTTAGAAATAAAAAAGGCCAGCACTCTGCGTGCACAGCACCCAGCCATAGGCTCACAGCGGCCTATAGCCCTCCGTGCACAGCCACATGGGCCGTCATAGACAGTAATCACTGGACAATCAACAGTGGCTTACTGTTTGCTCTGACAGGTTGATTCGGACCAGCTGGTTCCCAGAGGCCTTTGCCAAGGCTGCGACCAGGCTGGTCTTACCCACGCCAGGTGAGCCTTCCAGCAGGACGGGCCTCTGCAGCTTCAGGGCCCGGAGAAGCCTCTGGGCATTCACCGCTGTGGTGCCCGCTGCAATGGCATAGTCGGAGAGGCTGCGGCTTTCACTGCCAGGCCCTGTGTAGAAATACATCACCACAGAATGAGACAAACATCATGAGCCGATATGTGCTTGTACTACCACAAAACAACACTTATATATCATATAGTATATATTATACACGTTGTATAAAAGATGATACATGATTTACAGGCCAGCTAAACCCAGGTCTCTTGATCAAAGCATTACCATATTATGGCATGGCCATGTTGCAACAATTATTCCACAACATAAAACGTGGAAGGGGTGTTTAATGTCATCACCTAAGGCAATGTAGAAGGGGTCCAGTCCAAAGAAGTTGTCCCCCCACTGGGGCTCCCTTGGCAGGTCGGTCTCGTAGACTCTCAGGGCGTCCAGCATCTCCTGGTCCAGCTTGGTCATCTTACTGAGTTTTCCATGAAGGAAGGCCAGGCACATCCTCCGTGCCAGGAGGGCATTGTCTACACACGACACAGTGGTCCCTACAACACAGAGACCCCCTCAGAACTACTCAGCATGTCACATCTCCTCAATGTCATCCATTTGATAGTTTACATTAGGGGTGGACCACCGCGGTTTAGACGACATGGTTCAGCACATTTCCGGTACAATGGTATTGTTAGATATCCTATATAAGCCTCACACTTCATGTTGTTATTACACAAAGTGCCATGGAAATATAGGCATAGGCATACACTACAAATAATAATAGAAAACAAAACTGTTCTTAGCTCAGCCCTTCCCCAATAATTTAATTGATCCACCTGTTACAACATGGTAATCCTAACTTTGTTGGTCACATGACTTCTTGTCATATCCAATTACATTCATGATTCTACTTAACTAGCTAAAACATGCCTTATATAATGTTTATACTGCACAATGCAGTTGTAACACAGGGAGCTGCGCTGACAGGCAGCACGCCCCCTCCCATTCAATGTTGAGGTTAGTCGGCTTGAATTCATTAAACGACTCAATCAGGAATATTCTCTCGCCTCCTCCACACGTTACAGCAATGCAAGTTATGTAACATTTATTAAGCATAAGGTGATGCGAAGCAGGTAAAATCATTCGGCAATCCGGACAAAGTTTGCGTACACGATTCAGCTTTTGTTCCGCGTGCATTGTGCAATGGGCTTGTTTACTATAGAATAACGCTGACACAGTGCGATCCAACACTCTCCCAACATTTTCCCTACACAGCTGTTTTACAAGAAGCAGGCCAGGTCTGCAACTTAAGCCGCAGCTTACAGCGTCCTTATGGAACTCACGCTTGTACATTTTGCTTCCGCATTCTATCTTCAAAGTTCGCACCATACCGTACAAACTGCATGCACCAAACCTTAACTAACGTCTGTACCGGAACGGTTCAATACGATCGCACGTACCATTACACCCCTAGCTTATATGTTCATGAGTTACAAATGACACTGTGATCCCCTACAACACAGAGACCCCCTCAGAACTACTCAACATGTCATAGCTGAACAATGTCATACATTTTATAGTTTATATGTTCATGAGTTAAAAGAGAATGTGTCACATAAATATCAGCGACCTATAGTGGCATATGTTTACTATGCAAACTGGCGGCCTCATCTGGTCATATTCTTTCAGCAAACTTCAACATGTCATTTACCACATTTAAACCATCGTTTGCCCATAGACAACAACACAAAATAACAGCCACTTATTTGTGTCCTTTACATAGATATGCACTTGGAAAAAAGAAAGCTCAAACTGAACACAGATCCTACCTGAGCCGATGCCATCGATGTAGACCAGACAGGCAGCGTGGATGAAGGCTGTGACTGTGTCCAGTTGGAGGTCCAACTCTGCCTCTTCGTCGTCCTCCATGGCGCCCATGGTCATGAAGCCATCCTCGTCACGCTCACACACCGTGTTGAGGAAGCTGACCCACGACAGGATGTCCCGCACGCTCTGGATGCAGCGCCGGCCAAAGTCCTTCTGGGTCAGCCAGTCGATGAAGTCCAACATCAGCTCTGCGATATCGCCACCTGTACCGGGGAGAGCAGAGGTCACGATGAATAACTCATGGCTAGCGGCACTAATGGAGACCTTTTGTACTTCACTGGGTGTGCCCTAGTGGTCTAGACGAGTAGGTGCATTGTCAGCATTAAATTGTTCTTCGCCACATTTTGGATCACTTATAAACTACATTGGATTAGAAATACAAAGACTAAGTGAGTAATTGATACAATTACTGTTTCTGGGCTAAAATTAAGTCTTCAACCACACCCAGTGGTAGTTCATGGTAATGCAGATGTCACTGAACACTAACATTACAGCACAAGTTAATAAAAAACTCAAAGCAGTGTCTATAGAGCTCCAGACGTCACGTGACTCGCTTTGTTTACCTGACCTGCATTATCCAGACATATACATTTGATCAACTCTCCCTCGTCCTACTCTGGAGAGTCTTTGAAAGCCTACAAAAGCCTTGATGTATAAATGGACAAAATCTGGATTCATGATGAACATTCAGCTCTGGAGTCTACTGGCTAAAATTTGCTTTGTCACCATTGGACGGGTAAGTCACTTATTCTTATGTTACCGTACCGTACCCGTACAGCACAGACCTCAGGTTGGAATGTGCAACAGACAGCCTACAGTACTGGTAATGTATGCAATATATATAGGCCTAATGTGTACTACCTTGTACAGTATTTTAGCGTTAAATAGGCCTATCAATTTATAAAGAGTTACCGGTACCGTACCTGTGCTTCTGGTCACTTCTAGCTTGTTTTATGGCAGTAAACCATTTATTACGATAAAATGCTTGTCTTTTAACCTTTCCGTGATTATTTTGGCATCCCGGTGCACAACAGCTAACTACCATGTTAAATAAATGTCCATATACTGCAGGTAAAATACTAATCAAACTGCCGCGTTCCTGCCAAAATGGTGGTGTTTACATTTAACAGTTGCATGCCGGGATTGCGTGACGTCAACTAGCGGAGCTCTATGCTAGTACCAGATAAATAGAGACTATAGAGTAAATTTCTTCTATAGATTCTGTCTTATTGGTAATCGTAAAGATTCCATGTTTAGCCATTATTATGTCAACAGAACTCTGTTAAAGTACACAAGCTACAGCTAATAACATTACCGTCAATGGAGAGGCCGGGCCTTAGGTTGTGTTGAATGATCTGTACCAAGTCACTCCTGCTGTTACTCTGAGGGCACCAGATCTCAGTGAAGCGGTTCCTGAGTGCAGGTGACAGCTGTTCACACGCACGCACGCACACACGCGCACACACACACACGTTAGACCATGCGTCAGAACAAAACACATTTTATTTGAAACTTTGATTCTGCTTGCTTGTGAATATCTATTTGTAGACACGCTATTCGAGAGTAACACTTAATGTTATTGAGTGCTGCTGGTCACTTCTGGTCAAAGCTATCCCTCTATTGGTTGCTTGGAGATGCGACAAAACATTGTTCTACGGTCAGGATAGAGTGTATGAGTGTTTGTGCGAATCTCAGCTATGCCTGTACTGGCCTGTGAAAGACGGATTCTTTTTTACCAGAGGACTAACTGAGGGCATTATAATAGGGTATAATAGGTTAAAGCAGCTGCAGAGAGATGGCTTCATTAACACGACTGCTAGGTTTTACAGCATGGTGCGCCTGTGTGTTCCAATCCACCCACCTCCTTCTTGCCAAAGTCTCCTCCAGGGTTCATGGTGGCGACCAGACGGAAACCATGTGCTGCAACGATGAGCTCCACATCATCATTGTCCCCACTGCCTTTTTCTGCTAGCACGAGAGACTTCTCTGTCTCCAGAACACTGGAAATAGCATGACGACAACGTGGGTAACAACCGCGTGCGCGCGCGTGTGCGTGCACATGCGTGTGTGGTTAAGGGTTAAACAGTAAAACCTGTGTCTACCTGTTGAGTCTCTCAAGCACTGAGTCGTCTGCCAGGGAGATTTCGTCCATGAGGAAGACACCTCCTTGTTTCATTGCCATCACCAGGGGGCCATCCAGCCACTGAAACAGTCGGCCATCTTCCCCGTCAGTCTGCGTCTACACAAGACAACACCAGAGTCAGTAGTCCCATTAGTAATACATGATTACATGATTTATATCAACAATATTCTCACACACAAAAATGCATCTGTGGCTCCTGCAATCCCTAATTACTGCAATTTGTATTATACTGATATCAATTTGTTTTTTTTACAAGAATATAGATCTCATCTTTATTTTACAGTTAATTTAATTAGCTGGAAAAAGCACACATTTCTTAAAGACCTGCTGTATTTTGGGTTTTGCATCCTGACAATGGCTCTCAGCTTCCCTGGTCAGACCTGGCTGACAGAGTGCATGTACCTGGTGTCTGACGGGACGAAGGCCTCCAAGAAAGTCTGACGTTTCCATGTGCAGGTGACAGTTGACCGAGAAGAACTTCTGTCCCACCAGGGCAGCAAACAGCTGACATATGGTGGTTTTACCACATCTGGTAAGATGACAACACGCAGATCGTTTCACTACCTTTCTCTTGCCATGTGCGGCTTACGAGGGCTACACAAAACATGAGGCGCCTTATGTCCTATGGTATTATTTAAAACGTGTACATTTCCCTGGAATTTCTTCTCTTCCATCTAGTCACCTGATCTTAATATTGAAGATACTACAGTATTACTGACTGAGGAGACTGTATCTCTGCATTTCAAAACATGCTTGACTTCAACGTCATCTCACTAACCCGCCCTGATTGGGCCGCCAGCAGGGTGGGTGTGCGAACGCTAATGCAAACAGGGTTTCCAGACTATAATCTGAATTGACATATATAGTGGGGCGGAACCAGGCTAGCGATTCCAGGCAGAGATTAAAAAATGTACCCTTAAGGAGTCATTAGTGCATTTTGGTACTATACCTGGGGGTTTGATCCCCTCTTAAAAAGTAAGGTTTGGGATACCTGGGGGTTTGATTCCCTCTTAAAAAGTAAGGTTTGGGATACCTGGGGGTTTGATTCCCTCTTAAAAGTAAGGAAACGCAACTGCGCAGCGTTGACCGAGCTCGGTGGGGGTGCATGTGTGTGTGTGTGCATGTGCGTGTTTGTGAATGGGCTATCTCGTGCAGTGTTGAAATTCTATCTGTTCCTAAGACGTTTGGAATCTTGTGGGTTGATCAAGTTGAGCTAGCTTTAAGGGTAATATAAGTGAATAGTGGTACCAATTTTGTGTCATTTTCAGAATGAATGTGATTGCAGTGTGATATCATATGTTATGAACATTAAGTAGAAATATCATAGTACA
>JAODTR010033282.1:0-21327 GCA_025399935.1 Amblyopsis rosae | reverse complement strand
CCGCTTCTTTGCTTCTGCTACGGCAGATGCTGCAGCCCTTCGAGCCAGCCGGTACCCTGCAACCGCCTCCAGAGACTGAAAGAAATCAAGTGGTTAATTTACGGACAGCAAGAAAAGCGTGCTTTACAGGTTTTTCCATTTAGTAACGTTTTGTGTACGATCTGCAAAATTGAGAACTTCTTGGAAATCAGACACTGTAAATAAAAGTAGCCTACAGTTTGAAAATAAAATGTCTAAAAAATAAATAACGGATGATAACAAACCGCGATGTTATTGTTAGTTCTATTCCATCTATCTGGATGTTGCGTAGAAATTCTGACACGTTGCTTGAAGCGCCAGAGGCCGCCCTCTGGTGGTTTAATCCGGCCATTGTGGGTATCATGAAAGGCAGCGCTGTCTGCTGATTTTGATATGGTTACAAGCATGTCAGCCCGCTGATATAAGTATGCCTACTCAGGCAGCTACGTCTGACCCCGATGCAGGACGTATGTTATTTGTTTCTGAGCTGAGTATTGCATGGTATTACTGGCTGTGCAGCCAGTTGCCCTTCTCAGAAATAAAGAATTTCCTAAGAGGCAATACTTAAATCAAATGTGAATTGTGAAGCTACATATATGGTACCTGTAGCTTTAGATTTAATACATTAAACTTTGTTCAAAACATATGTTATAATGCCCTAATGCTGATGGCACTTGCACTGCAAGGTCATGTGGTCTTATAAAAACAGACAAGTACACCCAATACCAATATAAAAACAACACAACCAATTATTTAACACAAGTTCAATTTATTTGATAAAGTTCTTATTATTAATAAGTAATACTTCCGTATTGCTTGATCAGTCCAGGCACAGTCCTCCTATGTCCATCCACATAGGCTACATGACAATTTATAATTCTTTAAATAAAATTTAAAAAAATAATAAAATCAAAGCTCTCTAAAAATGTAGCTATAAAGTGGAGATACAATTTTTTTTAAAAAGTATCAGTATTAGGAACATTGGCATGTGGTACAAGAGTGCCAACTCGAGCTTGATGATACTGTAACTTGCATTTATATCAGAACGCTAAAACTAAGACCTGACAAAGTCTTTTGAAGGCAACATTATTTAGTCACTAATGATGTTCCAAAAAAACAAAAAAACAACGCTTCTTTGCAGTTGTGTTTGCTGGACATCATATTAGTCCAATGGAAAGCCTCCCTTTGTGAACATTACATTGTTCAAATAGCAATTTCATTAAAAAGACATGGATTTGAAATGCTCATTGACATTCATGTGCAGGTGATGTTCTGTCCTCTAGTGTTGACACACTGCAACTCAAAACCTAAGAAAAGAAAGGCAGAGAAAGAAAGGGAAAACAAAATGTGTTTGTTTTAGCCCAATGATTGATCTTTACAAGCTCACACACTAGTCAATATATAGTGCAATGATCCTAGTGAACTGGTGCACAAGTACAGATAAAGAGACACATCAGGCTAATACCCAAGAATCCTTCAGTAAGTTGCATTAGGCACAACAACCCAGATGAACTAGTAAATATACATAAACATACCTAGATATAATGTTTACAATGTGTGTATCGTACCTTTTATTTGGGGATCCCGGCCACAATTTCAGACTCGATCCCACAGTGGTCCTCTCCTCTCAGGATTTTAAAGAGCCCTGGAAAACAGAAACAGTTAAAAAGGAGATGTATGTAGTATTTTAGAGCTATACATTTAGCATAGTTTGTTAGAAATGCATAGACATCAGTCAGCTGTCAACATGTCAAATGCTCCGAGTATGTGCTCTGGTTGATAGCCCCTGCCTCTATACAAGTCTATTTTCAACACACCCAAATCTTTGATGAATTGGGGCCTCTCTTCCCCTATTCCCACAGCTACATGTTTGTCAATGGGTTTAACAATGGCAGGCCATTTGGGCTCTTCCATCTTAGCTAGCTCTCATTGAGCCTTAAGTCAAATCTACTCAAAATATACAGCAGCTTTAAGGCAAATATTAAGACTCCTTAAGATGTAATGAATGATTTTGAAGGTGGATGATTAAAGATAGCACACTGTGCAACCTCACCATTATCACCCCAGTCAGTGTTCCATGAGTTAACACACAGCCAGTAGGGGACGCCGTTCTCCTCCCCCCAGCCAATCATCTTAATAGCATGGCCTCCCAGTGCAGACCCAGACACATGCTGATACACTCCTGGTGGCAAGAAGAAAAGGATGGATATAATACAATTAAAGCTAGAAATGTCAACTAAACGACTCACAACACATCTAAATAACTAGGGCTGGAATATATTGGACTGTTTGTATGAGTGTACCAGATTTGTAGAGCACAAAGTCTTCATAAACAGTAAAGGCTGCCTCCACTGGTCCATTCTTGAAGATTTCACTTTGGATCTGAATCTGTTCTGAAGGTACGCTGTACGACTGCTTACCTACAAACAGACAAACGATTAGAATATAACATAACTTTTCTCAAGTCAAGCCCATCTGTCTCTCTCACACAAGAGAGAGAGAGAGATGGGCTTGACTATCAAAAAGCCTTTTCGTTACACCTCTTCTCATCTTCGTTTTATTCAAATAAGCTCTAATAATAAACTCTCATGCAACGCTACTTGGTGCCAAATAGCAATCGATCCTCGTCTGGTATAACCAGACATTCACTTTGTGAATATGATCTGATCACACTCCATTGGGAGTGTAACTATTGGATAGCACTGAACCAATCTGCATTGCGGCAACTGTTGATAGCCTCATCTAGCATGACCATCATTTCGAAACACGCTTGACCCCAACGTCATCTCACTAACCCACCCTGATTGGTCCGCCAGCATGGTGGCTATGAAAACACTAATGCTAACAGGTTTTCCAGACTACAATCTAAGCAAAATAAATTGAGCTGAGAGAAATTAGTCGGGCGGAGCCAGGCGACATTCTTCCATTGAATGAGCAATGTGTCGTCACGGGCGCAGTGCAAACCTAGAAGGATACTTGAGTGTAGTTATGCGACACAACACACACACACACACACACACACGGCAGGGCCAACCTCTCCAGAAGCACTTACTGGTGTGCCCGGCTTACCATAGTGCTTGTCATGTTTGTAGTCTGGTGTGTATCCAGGCTCACACTGAGCTGTGCACTCAGGTGTGTCGCCACCCTCCCCGGTACAAGGAAGTCTGGTACCATTCACATGGTGCTCACATGGAGCGATGGTGTAGGGCCTGCAACCTGTACATCCATGGATGACCATCAGTGCATTCTGCCATTGTCTTCCAAGGTTACAGGGATATCAGTGCTAAATGTCACAACGACCACACACACTTACCAATGTGCGAGTCGTACAGGCCGCCGGTTACAAGTCCCTCGTTTGTCCAAAACTCCCAGGCCGCTGAAGGGTAGCCTCCATTACAGCTAGGAACAAAACAAACAAAAAACCCACACTCTTAATGTTGAAGGTAAATGGAAACCTCAGAATAAAATAAATAAATAGGTTAACATTCTTTTTAATTGCCCCTCACCCCATGCCACAGCTTTCACAACAGGTAAGTAGGTCTTGAGAAGAGATCTCCACACTGACTTTGCTGTTGCTATGGATGCACACACGATCCGAGATGGCCTCTGCTGCACCAAATGCCTGTTGGCAAAACAAACATGAGCACCATAGTCTAAAGGCAAAAGAGAGGTCCTGTTTGGGTCTATGGTGAGCGTGTCCCCTCACCCAGCATGATCCACATGACCCCTGATCGCGGATCTCCTTCAGAGTGGGACAGTTGGGCCAATTTTCTCTGGAGTCAAAGTTCGTAGGCAGCTTCAAGTCACCAACATACTGAACCCTGCACAGTGCAAGTAAACAAGTCTGTAAAGATTTGGACTGGAGCACATTGTCATAATCACTTTGTACTCCACAACAATGGGTTTGATATATCATAGTATGGTAATTCAATAAGTGCAACCCATAGACACCAAGTGCTGAGTTTATTCTGTGGAAATGTTTACATCACTTCACCTCTGGTTCCTTCACACTGCCTTATAGGTACATGTCTCACATACAGAGAGAAGTTAGTTAATGTCGGTTTGGACACGGCGACCCTGTTTAAGATAAGCTACACGGAATTATAGCTGCCGTCTTATCAGCTGTGAAGACATTTTCACATTCATTTATCTTGTAACGTGCAGGGGGAGATTTCTAATGCAAGTTTTTCTGCTCAGCTATGATGGTCTTGGCAAAGATGGTCTTGTACTGACTGTTAAGTAGTGAGACCCTTTCAGACAATAATGTAGCCCATCCATCTTTACTTATTACCAAGTATAAAAGAAGAATATACTTTGATGGAACACAGACGAAAATATAGACGTGCCGATAAACGGCATGTATCTAGTGTTGTCGTGTATGACTTAGACAAGTATATAGTTCATGTCCATAGCTAATACAAATAAATATGTACATCAACGGATGTAGCACTCCATTGTTATGCTCATTAACAGACAAATTGTATTCTGTAACTGCAGTTTATCCAATATGCGAACATCACCATCATTTCACAGTGTTGCAAACTGAGCAGTCAATAGAACACTGCCCTGCAGTGACCACACCCTCCATACAACTTCACCACCGGTCACTTGACTTACTCTTCAAACGTGTGCTATCCTACTCTTTAGAGTAATATTGTATTAAACATTGTTTGCCTGCCTGCCCACTTATAACATGTTAAAACAGTGAAATAAAAAGGTAAAACATTGGTGGATTTGAAACAGAGTTCATTCATTCATTGTTTGAATTTTCCTGTTATGAATGAAAAAAAATGGGAAACCCAACACATACTTTTAAGTCAAGAGACTTGAATGGCAATAGACTCACATGATGGGGAGTTTAGGTCCTTTGAGCATTGTACCACAGAGTGTCTTGATATAACTGTAGTCAACATTATGGAAGTTATGGCCAGCCTGAAGAACAATAAGAGACATGTATGCAAATCAATTCAAATATCGTCTCTGCTATGATGGGTGTAAAGGGTCCAACTGGGAAAGTGAAGAAATAAATAAAGCACTTACCTTCCAGGTAGTGTTCACTTTATTGATGTAGTTAACCATCTCATTGGACAGTGGCTGGAGGTGAGGCCTGGCCAGGCTGAGGCTCCAGCATGCAGCCAATAACAGGCAGCCTGCACGCCACATTCTGTCTGAAAGAAATTAGTAGAGCACAGGTTTTATATTGTAGCCTCACACGTTCTAACAGTGAGGTAGCCTAATGACATTCTCTGTAACTAACTGAAACATGGTGCCAGCACAAACCCATCTGTAAATCTGACTTCCAGGTAAATCTGTATGTGAAATTACAAAACTTAAATGGTAAATTCAAAATACTTTATATACACTTTTGGTTCCTATATTTATATGGGGCCAATGTGTTCCGTTAAAATAAGGAAATAGAACATCAGATACTGCAGGCAGAATATTTCAGAAATGTCTGATTAAAATAAAAAGACTTTGTTTGCCAAGGCCGTTATAGCTAAACAGAAAAACACAATAGAAATCTCCCCCTGCAAATTACAAGATGCATGAATGTGAAAATGTCTTCATAGCAGATAAGACAGCAGCTACAATTCCAAGTAAATTACAGATTAAACAGTGTTACAGTGTCCAAACCGATCCAAACAGGCATTACCTAACTTCTCATGTCTATGCCAGACAGAGCCCTCTCCATGGGTTCAAGAAGATTACCAAAATGCCAGCATCCATGGTAAATTATGCAGATGTGATTTAAATATATTTTACCCAGTCTTAAAAAAAAAAGAAAAAGATTACGGCTAAAATGTAACCATTACAAGACAATAGCCTAACTAGTATCAAGTGGCTTTATATTCAGAACAGAAAACCATTAGTCACTACAACTCAAACAGAAAATGGGTTTGGGGTTTCAATTCCCAGTGAGGATCTTTTACAATAACATAAATGCTAGACTATTCCGAGCACATAAGAATATGTCAAGTAATTCCAGGCCGAGCGATTCCAGCACATGGTATAGCAGGCAAGCTACCATTTCAAATCAATCCTTGGGCTGTTGAGATAAGTCAGTTTAGGTAAACAGTCAGTTAAGGAATTGTTTGCATGTTTGTTTGTTTGTATAATTGTAATGTATGGTCAGTTTCACAAGAACTTGCAAAACAATCTCAGAAATGATTAGTATGCTCCTCCGATAACTGCATAGATATCTACTCACTGTCCACACATGAAAACAAAACAGATTTCCTCGCTGTATCAATGCAGTATCTGAGTGCTGCATTGAACTAACAAATCTCATTGGTGGGAATTTCTCATCAACATTATTTTATCTGGGTTTAATATGAACACGGGTATTCCCAACGACTCGTGACCAGGTTAGTGAGACACCTGACATCTTCACTAAGGGAAGTGATCCAATCATACAATAGCTGACACAGCAATTATAAGTATCAGTCACAAGATGTAGGCCTGGCCTACCAAGTAGGCTGTTGGAAAGGGAAATGCAACTAGTCACAGAAACTACTTATGAATTTCAAAACACATAAAGTATGATTTTCTTTAAATCAACAGTAACATCTAAGTTATGACTCAATTATATTTGATTAAGCATAATTTCCATTGTGTAAGGCTATCACATGGTTGCAGAGTCATAATAATGCCTTTAAAAATGCTATCCGCAACTGCATTACCGGTAGTCGCCCACTATAGGAGATGGAAGATGAACAGGGTAGGTAAAGGTTGTGGTAGCCCCAGAAACAACAGATCATTATAATGATACAGCTTGTAGACCACATAACTCCAACAATGCAGAACTTATACAGCAATGGCCATTGACGTAATGCAACATCTAGAGAGAATATGCCTTAAGTTGCCACAGACCTTTCTCCTATGATGTTTTTTTTCCTCCCAATAGGCTACTATAATAATAATAATAATAATAATAATAATAATAATAATAATAAAATAAATAAATCTATTTCAGTTATACAATGGAAAAAGTCTACACAATTAAAAGTTCAAATGGTTTACAATACATGTTATTTTGAATGTACAGCCTACCGGTATTTCTATAACAGTTACAACTAGTAAAACAGAAATATAAGTGAAGTATCTAATGAATAGTTAGTAGTCTAAGTCAGGATGAATAAATACCAAAACGGCTTGCCGTATGGAACAGAGCTGACAGAACACCTACATAGCACATACATTTTCACAACGCGAAACTTACCACAACCCCTTCCCACGCACACACACCAAAAAAGATTGAGGAAATAATAGTCTACATGCAAAACAGTGATTTAGGTTATGATGAAGTGTAACGACAGTTGTTCTGTTTTCCGGTAGGCCTTACACTACACATTTAAATAGTTATTGTCGATTACAAAATGACCTCGCCCGGGCTGGTTAGTGGTAATGATATCTGTTAGCATGTTCAAATGGGCATGGTCAAACAAGGTCGAATTGCATTAGCAAAACTTAATAATTTAAATAGATGTAATGTAATTTCCTGTTAAAAAGCGACAGATAATTATATGATTATGATTAAGTTTTAGCATCATTCTAACTATTTTCAGGCTTAATACCCTATTGGAAAATGTTTACTCGTTCTACGCAAAACGTAACCGTAGCCAGTGGCCTGTTAGGGCAAATGGGTTCAGACAAAGATATCTGACTGCAACGTGCAGCGAATAGATGTGTTGTCCCACGGATTCCAAACTAAAGCGGATCATTATTTTATACAATGCGAAATTGCTCTATAAACTTTACCTGAGGGTTGTTAATATGATGCCGAACGTGAATTCAGAGGATTCTCTTCCCTCCCTCGTCAGCAGGCTAGTCAAATCAGAGTTAACTAGCCTATATAAGAACAATTCAACAGCACTCCCCTACGCTGTTTATCATATCCTGAAACCATGTGATAGACTGAGTCACGTGCATTTATTGTGACGTCACAGAGTTGACACTCACGTGAGTTCAAAATATACGAAAGTGCATTTTTATGCAAAATGTCTTATTCAGCTGTTGTGATGGGATTTTTATTACTGTCATTTTTCTTGTCAGGGCAAATTTCATGGTATTTTATAGGCTAAGATACAATCAATAAGTAAAGTAAGTGTGGATTTATTTTTATCTCCACTGCTATGTTATCACTGTGAACATTAAATTATTGATTAATATGCAATACAAAATTAATGATGACATCAAAATGTTTTTTTTTTGTTTTTTTTGTGTGTGTAATGCTTCTGTGTTAAGTATTCATCTGAAGCATTCAAGCAATCCAGTATTACTGAGAATGATCACATTTACCATGTCAGCTATTTTATCTTCCTCTTGGCCAGTCAGCTGATTGTCCTGATAGTCTTATAAACAAAATAGATATCACCATGCTCAAGTATATGCTAAAATGTAGATACATGTATTATTGTTGATGGGGGGCCCTTCTGCATACTTATTTGCACAGGATAGCATTGTGACACCAAACGCTAATTCAATGTGGGAGTTATTGTTCCACCAACAGCCTTTACAGTAGGTCCATATCAGCAATCTTAAACTCTTGATTTAAAATATAGTCTACTGTGGACCATTAATTAAAATCGACTACATGACAACGCAGGAATATAGTAATTTACATAAGAATACATTTGCTGATGATGTTCTCAATCTGTGGCTGTACCATTATATTTTGATTCACAAATAACACAAATGGTGACTTAATAACTGCAGCATAACAGGACTGTAATTGTAAGTGGTAAATACAACACAGCTTTATACTTGCCATTCCATTAGTTCATATACAGTATGTCTCTAGTATAAATTAAAACATGACTTAGCAAGAAGTGAGACATATAGATATATTCTATTGATTCTATTACTATCACACTTATTTTTCATTATTATACCAGTTCAGTATACAAGTTAAGGTTGGATAGATCACAAGACAAGCAATGCACTTTTACACAGATGGTTGTTACAACTTAAAAATGTTTCTGATTGGAAATAGGCTATTTTTGCAAAACTATACACCTACACTACAACAAACCATGAAAACATTATAGATCTCTTGTAAAAGGTAATTATCATTAGACTTTTTTTATGACATTGGCAACAAATTACAGTACCAATAGTACATACAGTGCATAAAAACACGTTAATTCTGTAAAATGTTGGTCTTCTGGTTTGTAAGAGAACTGATTATCTAAGTGTTTTCACAATTGTCAATGTGGACAGGCAATTGGCAAAAAAAGTGAAAATATAGAGACCAATGTTTAGTGTTGCTGGAAGTGTTATTGAATTTCAAACTGAGTGTAAAGAATTTAATTGTGTTTACAGTCTGAGTGTAAAGCAAAGAATATGCATTATGTTTGTGTTAGCATTAACAAGTGTTAGCATTCAAAATTGTTTAAAATAATGTCTATATCTCTTTGTTGGAATGTATAATTGGCTTTCAAACACTGTGATCATGATCAATGTGTTTATTTGTCACAACAATAGCACAGTTAATGAATAATCATCACCAACTATAATTGCTTGATGGAAATTAATAATGAGACATGGCAATGTATTGTCAAAATGTGGCAGTCCAATGAAAGTAAAAAAACACAAACACCCATGTACAAAATACAGTCAAAACAGAAACACTGGTCATTATGTCATATAAAGTACATGCAGCAAAGCTTATACATACAATCATGACATATACAGCTAGTCTTTTTGACAAGGCAAGCACTGGATAATGATTGAGCCAAGGCCTTTTGGCATTGCATTCTACAGCATGTAAAAAAAAAGTGTGCTAAAACAGCTTGTATTAGGTTACGTTTAGTGTTGCATAGATGTATTTTCTACCATGTGCATTTGAATAATGTAATGTACATGTATTTTTAAGTGCTTTCTAGTTCTGTCAACAAATAGAAATGTTGCTGGCTGTATGGAAAACACCATGAAATAAGTTAGTCAACTATCTCGATATTGATTAATTGACATTTTGAGAAAACTACGCTGGATAGTTCTGCCAGCATAACCAAATGCATTCTTCTTCATTACTTATTATTTACTCTTTTACTTTTGCAGCGCATGTATTGCCCATGACTGACTTACCATTTAATCCAATCCTCATCACACATCACAACAACAACCATCTACAAATAAATACATAAACATAATGCCTATTTTGTAATGATGTTAAAACAAAATTAAAATAATTGAACTAAACAAATTAATGAATGTGAAACAATAAAAAATACTTTAAAAAAAAAAACAACTGTATAGCAACAGCACCTAATACTGGTCTCCTAACAAACTCAAGACTGATATATAGTAACAGCAAAGTATCAACCATTGATAACCCTTTTTACGCCCAATGTCAATGTTAATCCTAATGTCCATATTAATCCCTTGTCCATTCCTCAAGGTCTGTCTAAAATATAACAAATTTCTACAGCGTTTTATATCAATATTACAATAAGATAAGGAAAGAATGTCCTATTTGAGGTAGTGGGTTGGTGTAAGTGAGGAAAGATGAGAGCAATTCATTAACATTGTTATGTGCAGTTTATGAAACTGAAAGATCTTCAAGATTAGTAATATATTTTAAAAAAATTACTTATCTTTTCCACAGGTATGCAAGTAGCATTTTTTAGTTATTATTTTTCTTTTACGTAATATACCAACATGCGCAGATAGTTCATTTGCCAACACCTATATTAGTGTTTACAACATAATGTGTTATAAACTAGCTAATGCACTGCATTCAATACTGGAAATTAGCAGCTACAAGGTGGATAACTGGTTTGCAGATATAGGACACCGTACAAATTTTGTTTCACTATTTGATTTAAATCATTTTGCTAAACAATGAAACCAAATGTTGCTGAGGCTAACTAAATGTACACACCAGTTTTAGAGCTACAAGCATTCACAATATGCACATTATCAGTACAGGTAACAGTACTATACTTTTCAAGTGCAGTCTATGTTCACATTTTGAATAATTGCAGTTTCCAGTTTCCCTTCTTTCACCTAAGGTATGCAAGATTGTATGATTATTTCAAATAGCATTCTATTATCAAGTCCTTCAGAAATGTTACATGTTTATTTCCCCCCTTTGTTTTACCAATCAGCCGATTACAATTTATAATGAATGTCCCCAGGACCCTTGGTTTGATCTGAGATAACACTGAAAAGATTGTTTGAGTTACAAAATATCTGAGAAATCTAATCCAACTGTATACCACATTTTTGCTGGCATTAAATTGGATATCTGCCAAAAACAGAACTTGTAAACAGACAATAGTTAAACACATCAAATAAAATTAATAGAATATAATATTAGTGAATAATATAACAAATCAATTAATATTCCACTTGTGTTATGCTACTTAGAGATCCTTGATTAATTCCTGTACATTGTAATAGCGCAGGATACAAGTCTACATTAAAACACCACTATAGCTACGTAAAATAAAAACTACACATACTTTTATACTCTTTGCTCTAAAGTGCTGACTGTCTTACATTATTGCAATCATTAAGAGCAAATCAAAATATTTAAAAAATATAAAAGGATTTCCATTATCAACCCATTGTCTCTTAACATTTGTCTGGCTGAGATGGACCAAGGAAATAAAACCTGATTATTGTATAATGTAAGCCTATAGAATAAACATCTTAATCTGTGGTAACAGATTGTTTTGACATACAATTTAGTTGATAATTCTGGTGACCAATGTGTGTGATTATACAAATAAATATAAGGCAAGTAACCAAATTCACTCTGCCAGTTACTGTAACTATTTACTTTAACTAGGTTGGACAAAACAGCATAGTAGGCTACAGTATTACAGGAAAACAGACAGTTGACAGAGTTTCTGTCGGATAAAAATAAATATGTATTGGAGAGGCGAAAAGGGGTTTGGGATTGGCCTATTGTATTGACTATTGCCAATGTATTGACTACTTCCACTGAATAGAAATGGAATAGGAAAGGGCCCTAACTCCAAACATGTTTTCTCCAAGTTGATTCGTGCATTTCCCAATCACTGAACTGATCTGAATGACTCAGTCGTTCCCCTCCACCTACCTACCTTCCATATCACACAGCCCTCTCCCTGTAATCCACAAACTGGACCATCTGCCTACGAGCGTGTGACACCACGGGAGTGAGAGGCGTGACTGGGGTGCCGGGGGCCGTGTCCCCGGGCGTAGTACCGCCGGGAGTCCCCCCTGGGGTGGTTCCTGGGGTGGTGCCCGGAGTGTTACCCGGGGTAGCGGGCGTGACAATAACAGAGGCCGGCGCTAGACCCTCTCCCCCGGGCCGGGCCTCGGCTCTGGGCGTGGAGGTGATGAAGCGGGCCTCCCTGATCCGGTAGGGGCTCCGGTAGGCGGAGATGGGCGACAGCTCTGAGCCCCAGCCCAGGTAACTCCCGCTGGACGGGGAGTGGGCCTCGGCGCTGAAATACAGCGTGGTGCTGGACTCTCCGGGATTGGCTGGCTGTTTCTCCGGGGAGGCCAGCAGCAGAGGGGAGCGCCTCTCCGGGGACCAGCCCGGGGTCTTGATGTCCAGGGAGCCCACGGAGGATGAAGCCTCGGTCAGGGTCGCGTTGTAGCTGTCAATGTGGCGGAGGCTTCCTGGATGTCGGGGCGAGGAGAGGGTGGGAGAGCCGTAGGCGGCACTCTGGAACTCCTCGTCACCTTCCACAACCAAACCACAATCACCAGTTGAAAGGTGCACTACCTCATAGTTTACACATGTAACGATATAGTGTAGAGAATGTCTGTAATCCCAGCTCCTGTTATTTGTTTTCATAGCATGCATGTTAACAAATAACGTGTGTGGCTCTTGGTCTGAGATGTCAGTGCGTTTGTGTGACACCTAGTGGCAGAATGTAGAACCACTTTAAGTGTAGATGAAATAACAGCGTTACTAAAAATTTGTTGATTTTGTTGAAATAAATCAGTGCTTATTAGAAATTCAACCCTACCCTTGTCCTCTGAGTGTGGCACACTGTATTCCTGCTCTCTGGCATCTTCAGGTATGACTTCCTGGACAGGAATGACCTCGAGAGGTTTTGGAACACGGTGGACCTTCGTAAGAGGTGTTTGCCTCGTTGGTCGGGACACTGCAATGCTGGGATCTATCTGTGTGGCCGGGGCAACCTCTCTCACCTTCTGTGACAAACACGTCTACTGTTAAGGACACAATTTACCTTCGCTAACTCAGTATCAAAACACTGTATGAACCCAGTAACCAACCACAACAATTTCATATAAAAGGTGTCACAATCTGTGTCCCACTAGACATAATCTTTGAATAACTTTTGGTAAAGAGGACAATGTTACTCTCTAAAAGCTCCTTTCTCAGAATTACGTTGGTTTGAATAAGGTACCATTCTAAGCAAAAGGTAATATCTCACCTGTGTAGCTTGGGTAACCTCATGTGAGACTGGTTGGGAAGGCGGTGGCTGAACTTGGGGTAGCTGATAAATGTGAACAAGGACAAGGAACAACTCAATATGTCAAACATAAAAGCAGATGCTGGTATTTGTGCCAACATTTACATTGTTGAATTAATGATCAGGCACTTACTCTTCCAACCGCAACCAATACTAATGAAAATCGTATATGATTGTCTTTGTCTTTATTTATTTCCTACCTGGGGAATATGAGGAGCATCAGGTGAGTGTATCATCTCTTCATCCAGACCCATCAATCCAGCGAGGCCTCCTTCACCATAGGATGAACAGATCCTGGCAACATCCCCTGTTTTCAATGCTAAGCGAATCAGCAGCCAGTGATGATGCCTCCAGCCCTCCCATTGGTGGGGGAGGTCCATTAGGGTTCCACCCCCTGATAAAGGTTGAGGAAAACAATCTAGATTCTAGAACCATTACTACAGACAGACAGATGGACAGACAGACAGATAGATAGACAGACCTGACAGAGTTGGATAACGATGGAAAGTGGGTGTGGTTTTCTCGTCCAATGAGAGCGTAGAGCCTCGCTCTGCACAAGCTCCCCCTATTCCTCTGTGACGAAGACTCTGAAATATCTCAAAGGATTTTGGGTGAAGGAAGCGGTAGTATAGCACCAACGCGATCACTCCTAGGCAGAAAATCAAATGAAAATTAAAGTGAGCCCAATTTTTTTTTAAAGATGACACAATTTCACTTGTTTGCTAGGCTACAGTTCACTAACGAACACAACAAATATATGGTTCCCCTTACCGATAAGAAAACTGCAAAACACAGCAGCTGGGATACCCACTGTATCCCATGATGCCATGGTAAACAACCAGGAAGAAGCCAGAAGAAGGAAAGCATTCTCTAAGAACATGGCCTATATACAACAGAGGCAGACATTATACTGCATTTACAACAGGCACATTGGTGTATGATGTACAAGCACTCACAAATAATCATTGACTTGTGCAGAAATGCACAGATGACACCACATATTCTTAATCTAAAATCGTAATCACACTGTCACACTTGGATAAACACCCCACATACCAGGTAGAAGCCGGCCATGCGGTATCTAGATTGGCCGTACTTCACATTGAGGAAGAGAAAGATGTGAATGGCCCCCAGCACAAGATTAAAGAGTCTCCATCGGCCCACAGACCGTATGATATCCGTCTGTTGAGATACCATCCAGAATGTAGCACCCAGCCAATGTACACCTTAAACACACACACACACACACACGTGCACACGTAGAAACAAATGCCGTTTCAATAGTCAACCTCACTCATACATACACACATAGTGAATTTATGTCTAAGTAACAACATTCAAATACTACTTTTAATTACCTTTTTATTATTATTTATTTTAGATAAGATCATTAGAGAGAGACAGGAAACAAGTGGGAGAGAAATATCTGGAAGGATTGGAAAGTGACCGCAGGCCAGATTCAAACCCCAGTCTCTCTCCCAAGGCACTAAGGCCCAAGTGGGCTGGCAGTAAACGCATGCCACAGCTCCACCCACATACAGCTACTCCTTTCAGGCATCACAGGACTAGATTTGTTTCACTCAAACCTGTAGTGATTGACTAACGTCCGTCTATTTTTGGCATGATTTAGTTTTGAGGTTAACGCTTGAAAGCCAGCATTTCATGACACTGAAGACTCTGTGTTGAAACCACATGGGGCAGCACTGTGCTCAACTACTCCTCGGGAGTCGGGACTCACCGATCACGCCCAGGACCCACTGCTTGAAGATACGCGTGAAGAGCATGAGGATGGCAAAACGAGATCCCAACATGCCAACCTGGTAAAACACACGAAACACATGGTGACATTTGTACTGCCACAAATCTATCTATATCTCTCTATCCATCATATTATGTACAGTAACGCCCACCCTCCATAGAAGTCTGCAGAGAATAGCAGCAGGAGTCATGGGTAGGTGGCCGGGTCTGATGAGAGAGCAGGCTCGGGCATAGAGAACCAGGGCCCAGGCCAGGGAGAGAAGACACACCACGAAACATACGGATGCTGGATATTACAGGGACACACACACACAGCATACGTGCATAATGTGTGTTAGCATCAGCTCAGCAGGACTGCATGATGCTAGCTAATGTACCGGTACTGTATGCTGTAACAGGTACAACAGAGTTAGCATCGACGACTGCTGCCCTTGTTCTAACAGCATGTTGCTTACATTCGCAGCTGCACGACCTATTGACGCTAATTGTTAGTTGCTTTGATGCTACATGCTGTAAATGTAAAAGCAAATGAAATGCATGCACAAAATGCCATGTGAACGAACAATAACATTAAATCTATCTATCTACATATGTATCTCACTCATATATTGCACTGTATATTTCCACACTCACCACCACTACATACAGGACTGTATTGCACAACACCTCTATGCGTCCCAACACTTCCCCACCTGGAGATTTGATTCCTACATCAGTGCAGATGAGCACATAGGTCTGCAGCAGTGTCTCAGGCAGAGTGACCACCAACGCCTCGAACAACCGCAGAGCTGAAACGTCAGCCTGCTGCATGATCTCACTGTACACATCCACACCGTGCAGACGCGTGCACTCCCACAGCCTGCGGGGGCAGTAGAGAGGAGGAGGAAGGGCATGTTTTACAGTTTTGGTACATTTCTCAGAATTGAAATTCTCAAAAATACTTGTTCAACCGCCACATCATCATGTCACTTGTGCACATCATAATAACAATTTCTCTTTGTTTTTGAACAAATTGCAAATGCTTTGGCACATTCATGCAAATGGTTATGTACAATTGTAGAAATAAAGCAGCCTTGATTGTCATCAAATGTTATCCTACAGTTCACATTAGAGAATAGTGCACTGTTACTGTATTTTGAGAACATGCATGCATTTTGACTAGCTTGTTGGTAGACAATGACACACAAGGACTTGTCATTCTCAATGACATGTTCATCGACGTACACATTTGCTTTTGAGGGATAGACTAAGGACTTTTGTTTAGTTATGAGCTTATGCAGATACAGTACTGTAGTACATTGTGTTATGTTTGTATGAATAGTTTGAGAAATTAATAAGCTGGTTTGCAACTGTTGAGACTGAATCGAAAAATGTACCAAATCGACTGAGAAATACTGTAACATTCATGCCGACTGGGCACAAAGCCAAGGCTGTGTGTATTCGCCTCAATGTTCTGAGAATACTCAGAAAAGATGGGTCACTGTAATGTGGCACGGGGCGTGGCATATGCACGCATGTGTGCCTTGTCCAATCAGGGGCCTTCACACTCACATCTCCACAGTAACGCTGGTATAAAGTGTTATCTTATTATATAAAATGGGGTGCTGGTGTAAAGCATTTCATGACAATGTCAGATAGGTCCTAGAGTGCCTTTGATTTAAATGCAGGGTCTGTCATTCTCGAGAAGGCTTGCTAACATAGAGCTCAAATCAAAACAAACTCACTTAGAAGCTCTGCCCCACACATTGACACACATTGGATGCATTAACGTTCTGAATGTTCAATTAACTTTTTCAATGAACAACATGTTTGAAATGTTCTAGAACTACTTTCAAAGACCTTTTCTGCTGGGGGTCGTGGCGAGTGTTGTTGATCATTTTGTTGTTGTTAGCCATGTGAACATTGTTCACCCCACAGCCTACAGCCCACTGCCGTTCACGTTCATTGAATGTGTAGCAAACGTTTCACCATCCTGAACGCATTGCGAAACCAAGCAGCTTTGTTTTTATGAGCGGTGTTCGCCACTTTGTTTATGTTCCTACTTACAGAGCCAGAGCTGTGTAGAGGTATCAGATTAGTTTGTCAGCACACAGAGAACGGTAAATTTGCAAAATGCGAGGAGATATCTGGTGAATTTGACAAAAAGTATATTAGATTACAATAACTGACTATACCTTTAACATAATGCATCGCAAGTTCCCTGTCGCTTATTGTACTGACTTGTGAAGCAACCATGTTTACTATAACCTCCATACATACACACACACACCTACCTTTTAAATATTCCCAGGTGCAATATGTGTGTCCAGGTGAGAGACTTCATGCGGATGCGTCCATCTGACAGGTACCAAAGGTAACTGAGCCACTGAGGACCCCAGCCTGGTAACCATTTACGGGGAAAAGGTGTTAGAATAAGGCTTCCAATGATCTCTCCATTGTTGTGACTGGCTGACTTGCTATCTCACCAGGGAGCAGGAACAATGCAGTGAATCCAGACAGATGGGCATAGCAGTAGTTGTGGCCCACCCACAGATAGTATACAAAACAGTAGATCACTGGCCGTGGCAAAGAGAGAGAGCACATTCAGTTTTAAGGATTATAATATTACTCAAGTATGTTTCTCTACTCTCTCATTCAGTCTGTTGATATGTTATACTAGCTAATGGCCAGTTTGTCCTTTTGTGTCAGCAATGTGTGGGCCCTGCCTTTACTCATTTAGTCATCAGTCTGACCTCTGCTGTCTAAAACCAAAGTATTCAATACAACATGGCAAACACTTTGTTTATCCCTCATATAATGTAAAACCTATAAACCGCATACCGATAATACATCTCCCATCTCCCCACCCCTTTTCTACCATTTTCTCCCTAGCATACTATTGCGCTCCATCTCTGTGCCTGTAACCTGAAACGTTTTAACTGCCAAACTGGCGGGCTAGTCACGTACTTGTTAGGCCAGAAAATTGGGTACGCCCATCTCTGCATCCATTCTCAATACGTCCAAAAAGACAACTACAACATGGCTGCTTATTGTTTACGTGAAATCAAATGGGAAGTGTAATAAACATATAATAAACATCACCTGCGACAACTAGGCTATAGCATGAGTATGCAGTTTCTGCGGCATTCGTAGTATCATAACAAGCAGATATAGAGAGGGGGCGCAATGTTGCGGGCTGCAGAATATCGGGTCTAGCCTCAAAAGCACTTAAAACCCATACCATTGCAGTTCTAATTGGACTACATTTTTGTACTGAATAATACAGTGTCCAAAAAGACACATAGGCAATTTAATAAATGTGCGTGTCGTATAGGTTATGCATGTGTGTGCGTGTGCGCGCGCGCGTGCCCGCTAGAGTGTGGAGCGGGATGCTGCTGGTCCCAGACAGAACTCACGCGCTGTCCTCTCTGCAATGATGAGAAATGCGGTAAAAGCAAAGACGCAAACTTGGCAGCACGACACACAGGAGCCTCCGCGGCTCGGGGTCGCCGCGTAGTCTCTCTCTCTCATCGTGGAGGGAAAATGTTGACACCGTCACCCAGATGAACTGGTGTAGCCTAATGTAGCTATTAAGTCTGCTGCCGCAGGTAGAGCAGCCTATATTCCGAGGATGAGTACTGTAGCCTCTTGCTCAGCTATCCCGCGAGGTCTCCAACGTCACTGCCTGTCCCGTTAAAGTGACAGCAATGTTTTAGAACGGGATAGGACCATAGAAGAGACCGCAACGGATTAGCAACGCCTCATACAAGCATCGAAATAGCCTACACATTTTCAATCTTATGGCTATTCTCCTGAGACAATGGTGTACAGTATGAGTCTTCAGTACAGTATAAGAGTGTAAAAACATTTGTTGCACAATTAAATTAAAATAAAATGGAAGGACAAGGGAATGCAGAAATCCTACTACTGAGGGTTAGGTTAGGATTGCATTCTGACCTAGCAACAAGGATATGGGAAATTCCTTTATTTATTTTTGACATCCTTTGCATTTGTTTCAATTGTCCTTAAATTTCTTTAATCTGATTCCTATAACCATTTTTATTACCTATGATGTTTTCTGTATTTCTGCATTTGTTAATGGGAAGCACGATTGTGCATGTATTCCCTCTCTGTAAAGCACTTGGAGCTGCAATTCTGTTTGAAAGAAATAAAGATTTGTATTATTATTACTAGTATTATTATAAAATGTGTTATTATAGCGTCATGCATAATATTCATAAAGAGATGACATGGCTGCATACTTTTTCTAAACTGGGAACCTGAAAAAGGCATTTAACTTTTCATATTCATTTTGGCACTTAAGTTTAATCAACACCCATCCCCCAACACTGTCAACTAAGACTAAACCTATTCACATTGGACGTGTGCAGGCTGCTATATATTATTTTATACGATTTCGCACAAACCAGAAAAAAAATTGTGTTTGTGGAAATTATATTCACATTATTATGAATAAACTGACCTTTATTTGATGACACTTGGCAGTGTGACTGACATTACCAATTGCATTAGTAGGCTACTGTACAGAGTTAGAGGTGCTCTATTTGCCCCTACCCTTGGGATCCAGTGCAGAGACCTGAAGTCCAGCCCATGTCGCCCATTGATCAATCTGCCGTCACTGGATAAGAAATGCTTTTGCCTGGTCTCATACCAGTGACCTTCACATCGCCAATAAATGAAAAGGCTTTTGCTTTTTACAACATTTCCCTTTAGTGGGGAGACAGTTTTCGGCAGACTCAACATATGTCTCCCCTCTGAAAGCAATATGGGATTGGGAAACAATTCAGAATAATTTTGCTAGCATATTTTAATCTCAATCTTAGATGGCTGTCCTTTTGAAGCAATGGCGATACGAGATGTTTCTGCCTGATCTCAATCCACGAACCTTTCGCATGTGAGATAAAAATTAAATTCACTAAATCATACAAACTTTAGGCCAGAAATGCAACATCGGTCTGCAAAGTAATTTGATCCCAAAAACTAAAATATGTCTGAAAATACACATTAATATTACCTATGAAGAGCTATAAATGTATGAATGTCAGTAATTTAAATGGATTATGATTATCATTGTATACAATACACTGTTGCAAAGTTTGCCTATAGGCTATATTTATAAGTCACCCATTATTGTTGGCTTTCTTTACTGTAATAAGAAACACAGTATTATGATTATGATAAGTGATAGAGGTCCCTCTGCTGTGTTTCTAGCCGCCAAGGGATCCTTGGCCTGAAAAACATTGAAGACCTCTACTCAGGCTTGATCTTTTTTTACAAAATTTGCTATTAATGAGAGGGGCCAGTTTTTTGCAAACTCATTGCTGCCAAAATCTCTTCCCTCTATATAAATTGAAAAACATTGTGACCCCCTTAGTATGTCTCCAAAAAAAGTGTTTGACTATATTGTTAAGAATTCATTTTAGATGAAGCAGTGACATGTGCTAGTCTTGAAACAATGACCCTTTGCATGTGAGGTAAAAATGAAAGCCAAGTACCGTAAATAAAAACGCGGCTAAATAGGATTTAATCTAATCAGGAACAAGTAGGCTATTTTGCCACAACCTTACTCACGACCAATGAGTGGAAGAATACGATAGTGAAGCGTGGAAGCCTTTCATTGATATTCTTCATTTATTATTCGACCCACTCAGTGACTCACCTGTGGGTCCCAACCTACAGTTTGAAAACAGCTGCTCTACTGTACTGTAGTCGTTGTGTGTGTGTGTGTGTGAGCGTGTGAGCGTGACACTGCCGATAGAAGCCACTAGATGGCAATGTCGCTACAGGCAAAAAAGAGCTACTAAGAACTGCTACTTCTTGACTGTACATTGCTTGTTCTTCCTGGAAGATTAGTTCTTTCCCAAATCATCCCAAAACAACATCCCAAATGACAAACAAATGAATATACAGCTGATGTGATGTTGATCCTGGGATTGATTGTCCTTGCTTTAAATCCACTCAAATATGCATCTCCCCAAACAGAATAAAGATACAGATGATCGCTGTTAATGTTGTAATTATGCAAGAGTCTGCATCCATTCTGGTAAACAGTACCTCTCTCTCTCTCTCTCTCTCTCTCTCTCTCTCTCTCTCTCTCTCTCTCTCTCTCTCT
>JAODTR010033244.1:10064-21335 GCA_025399935.1 Amblyopsis rosae | reverse complement strand
CTACAGTAGTAGATGCTAATCTGCAAAATAACTTTAATTGCCCCTCTATTTTGTGAGCCATGTCTGAGGTGACCACATGAGGTGGTGGTCAAGAGAATTGTGCAGCTCTTGATGATCACTACAAACTTGTCACTTGATATGACGGAGTTGCCAGTGAACTTTACTGAAAGTAGAGTCCACAGTATCATGTATGTGGCACCTCCTGGACTTTCTTGGATACTGAGAAAGACCAGTAGTCTAATCGGTTATAAAAAATCCATTGTCTAGACTAAACTGGTATTGGTCATACGGTAGCCTGCCTATTAATCTATGATAAACAGTAAAACAGGCTTGGCTATACATCTTTAAATCTAAACGGTACAATCAGTATAGAGATATCAAGCTAGGCTATTTAATCCTCACCCTCATAATTATGGATGTAAATTGAAACCTTTCTTCCTTCATTTAGCGTTGTAAATCGGCCACTCATTGAAATGAATTGCAGGTGTTTACGCAATGTACGTTTGTGGCCACGTTATGGTGCTGGTGATCCTACATCGGCCATTAGCGCAGAAGAAGAAACTCTAAGTTTGCGACTTGGTTTTGTGTTTTTCTCTTTGTTGCGCGCTCCTGACTTGGTTGTGTTTTTGTCTTTGCTGCGCGCTCCTGACTTGGTTGTGTTTTTCTATTTGCTGCGCGCTCCTGACTTAGTTGTGTTTTTCAATTTGTATCGTGTTTGCACCTGTCGGCCACCGTAGTAATCTGTATTATTTTTTTATTTTTTATTTTTTGTGTACCTGGTTATGTACATTTTCAAATGAAAATATTGAATGTCGTTAATATTTGTATTTTATGAAGAAATGTTAAAGTAAAAAAATAAAAAAAATAAAATAAATAAAGTAGGAAGGAACCCCCGACAAGGACGTGAATGCGAAATGGTTGACCACCGATTGATTGGGTGCTTTACCGCCACCTATTGATACGGAATGAGGATACCCTCTAGCCTTTCAAATATGAGTGTAATGTGACGGTGCGAACGTGATGACATTTTATTAACTAGTCTACCCAAACAGACTACAATATAACCAGAACCATTAGTAAAGGTCAAGAACGTCGGTTATATAATTTTGATTTTAATCACTGAACATCTGTTTTTTTTGTCAGGTTGTATATTCTCAACATGACAATATTTTTGTAATATTATGTTAGGCACAAGGTGGCAGTGGAGATTATATTAAAAATATGGTAGTCAACCTGTGGTCGTACATTACATTTGTAGCCTACCAGTGATGATTGCTCTGCCTGGCTTCCCTTTCTATTTAATTACAATTTCAAAAGTGTCTATGGCCTAATATACTCATGGCAACTGTGCTATTTAATCTCTACAAAGTGTATGCATCTACACTACATCCATTCCTAAATCCTTTATTAATGTATCCCTATACTCTGTGTCCAAATTCTTCAAACACTGCCCATTGACCATTGGATCCTACGGCAGATTCATTCATGTAGCCTGTGTAAATGGCTAAAATCGATGTTGGCTACAGTGAAGATTAGGGCTATGAAACAAACTTTCATTCAGGTGATATATGGTGTCAGCTGAATAATTACAGTGCCAGTCAGCTGGTCTCTCAGTGGAATGACTCATCATCACCAACAAACTATTTGATTTTTTTTTTTTTTTTTTGCATTACAGTACTATAAAACAGTACATTGAGAATACTCTAAACTATACAACAGTGGAATAAGCAGTATTTACAAGAAACACAAAATTTACAACATGCCGTAATCTCCCTTTATAAAAGTATAAGACCCCAGGATAGTCTAATGAACATGAATAAACTAGTACATTTCTTGCATCAAAGGTATTTAAAACAATTAGAAAACCAGTCCACAACCACTGACATTGAATGGAGAAAGATGGAGAACATAAACAAGTCATTTGAAATGACTGAACTAACGTAGAGATCACCCCTCATAGGCTGAAAATCGGTCCCACTAATAAAGTCATAAATATCCAAGGACATCTTAATATAATAATTTATTGTTTTGAGTTGGGTAAACCATTGTCAATATTGTGATCAATTTGTTTTAACTTTAAACCATGGTTTAATCTATTGGCATGTAATGACATGCTCAAACAATCCCAAATTCCTTGATGTAGGGTTCTGAGAAACCCTATTTTTCTTTTGAAGAAAGTTTTTGCTTTGATGAGGACAAAATACCCACGGGGGTTCCATTTGCCATCCTCCTATATTCAATGTCTTAGTAATGACAGTCTGGGGTTTCCAGTGTTTAACAGAGGCAGGAAACATTAGGGCATCTTCAAAAGAAGAGTTTATATAAACGTAAGATTGTGTTGTGTCAGCTGATGCTGTGTTTGTCTCCAGTTCTATTGAAAGAAATGGTTGAAAGAAACTCTGCAAGAGCAAGCATTACAAACTTTAAACATCTCCTCCACAAGTCCCACTCAAAATCACAGGAATATAATCTACTTGTTTTTATCTGTCAGCGACAACAAAGACAAACAATCATATCTGAGTAGGGAATATGACCTAATGAGATGTTTAAAAACTTGAAATATTTAAATGAATAGTAAGTTCCTATGCGGCCACTATACTTAGTAAATTACAGCGATGTGCTTAGTAATAGGTTGTCATGGAAACCGTAGAGAGACACACCGGCACACACAGAGTCCGCACTGCAGCCACTGTCAGTCAATCTATTTACCAATCAGAACACGGGCTGGGAGCCTTCAGGGACATCAGTTACCCTGTGGTGGGATACTCATGTGATTTCTTTCCCTGATTTGTTTCCTTGATTTTCTTTCACGAAGATAGACATCACTGTGTAGCCGTTCTGGTGTGTGTGTGTGTGTGTGTGTGTGTGTGTGGGAGGGGGCGGCTACAGTGGAAGCACAGGTGTACGTCTGTCGCTGGGCTCTAGGGGGTGCTGGTGGAACTGCGCTTTACACACTGTAACCTCACTGCAACCCAGGGAGATGTCAGCAGGGGGCTCCTCGTCTCCTGTTGAACACAAGACATGATGTGAAACATGGCCTTGAATTGCGGTATTCATCAGCATCTGGAAACCGTATCTAACAAGGAACCGTAATGCAGCAGGAAGGCGGGGGCCTTCAGCCAACGAGCACTCTTCCCTACCCAGTCCGGAGGAAGACGATTGGCTGTCAGCCAGGGAGGCAGAGTCAGCCTGGTCGTGTGCCAGCCCCTCCATGAGGGGAATTGACAGCTCCGAGGACGGAACCGACAAATCGTAGATTCCTGAGTCGCGCGGGGGAGGGGCGTCCTGAGTTGGGGGGGCGCTGTCTCCCGGGTGGGTGGGGGGAGTGGGAGAGAGGCTAAGCCGGGAACTCGACCTGCTAAAGACAACAAGGAGGAGGAGGAGACATATTACCGAGAGGAGAACAAGGAGACGAGAGACAATAAGGATAGGAGACGAGACATAGAGATGAAGGGGATAGGAGATTAAATGAAAGGGGGTAGAATAGGACGCAAGAGATGATGAGAGGATGCAAAGAGAAGATATGAAGAGAGGACTGGAGACAAGAGACGAAGAGAGCGTATACGTTGGACCGGTAATACGTCATCCAGAGTAGGCCCTTGTGATCGAGGGCCTTCCATGGAAAATCTCCATGGAAAACCCATGTGAGGCATAGACTGCAAAACCCAAACAGGTTTATATTAATAGCGTTACAGCATGTCAAATTGTTGCACAAACAGTACATCCAAAAATGCTTCCATGCGATGTGTTTCCTTAAGAAATATTGTGTTATAAGGTGGCTTGGTGGCTCCTGAAGGGAAGATATAACGAGAACATGCCATACTACTACAGCACACTACTGTTATTGACCATCAGCTGTACCACTCGTGTGGACAGCATTTCGTGTGAGGTAATCCAGCTTGTTTAACTATGTCTGAATTATATGACCATGTAATAAGTAAGCTATAAATAGACTTTGTTTGGATCGATACTTTAGCTAACCCGTTAATGCTAATCGTAGCTTAGATTTGTCATGATTTCAGGGTTGCAAATATGACCGGAATATGGCAGGAAGAGTAGACATACATTTACTATATATTTTAAACAAATATATTAGTACCGGTTTTGTTTTCTACTGCTATTTAACATTGAGATCTATGGTGAGTGTCATTTCTTATCCCCCAAAAGGGGGCGTGGCCTGTATACCAGTCTAATGTATAGGAGACAAGATGAAGAGAGTATAGGAGACAAGAGACAGAGGATAGGAGACAAGAGACAGAGAGGATAGGAGAAGAGACAAATAGAGAGAGGATAGGACACAAGCAGAGCACAGCTGGCACTACCTGGTGGACTTGGAGCCTGTGGGTTGAGTGGGACTGGTCCTGGGGTCTAGACTCGTCCCGGCATGCGGCCTGGGTCCCGGAGCGCAGGCGGGTGCCAGCAGCAGCAGGTTTGTCCGGGTCAGCCCCTCCCCCCTCTCCAACGAGCCAGAGTTCACTAGCACCTGGTTCAGCGCCAGGCCGGCCCGGCAGCAGTGCTCCGGGGGAGGACAGGAGGAGGAGGAGGAAGACGGGGAGCGGGGAGGCATGCCGGTGGACAAGGAGGGGGCCAGCTGTCTCTCAAACCAGTCTGGACACTGGGAGATGTGCTGGTGCATGTTGCAGATGGCCACATAGAGCGAACGCCCGGCGCGGCAGCGGAAGTAGTTCCTACGGGAAGGAGGCTGAGCCTCAGTCAGGCCGCTCTGACTGGAGTGGAGACGGCTGAACAACTGGGGCAACTGGTCCATTAACTTGAACCTGTACAAGAACACATCGCAAATATTGTACAATTTTCTTTATTATTGTAAATATCAGTAGGGACATGTTAGGGTTATGTTATTTCAGCGATGCAGTACCGTTTCAGTGAATGACGGATATAATGTGTTTATGTCGGTTTATCTGATGCACTAAAACGTGTCCAGGTTCAAACTTAACTAACATCATAATCACTTTCATATGGTGGAAGAAAACATATTTATGTTTAACCTTGGGGATTGTTGGTGAGAACATTTTATAAGTCCTCCTTCAATTAATCATATCTCACCATGACACACAGCTGTGCATAGCACAGTGAAGAAATTCGCCGGAAAACAAAATTGAACCGTGACAAACTAACCATGGGCCGATAACTTTTGCCAATTGATGACAGGCAGGGTTGTGAACAGATGGAATAGTTCCCTCTAGGGACTAAATGTGTATTTAATAACCTAAAACAATGCATTTTTGTTCTTATTCACTTGCTTGAAGAGTTCTATCTTGTGCCAATATACCTCTAAGGTTTTTTATTGGAAAAGGTTTTTCAGAGGTCAGAGGTCAAGGCTTGAAGATGATGGGTTCAAGCCTGGTATTGGCAGTCACCTTGGCGCGAGGCTCAGCATAGTAGGAACATCCTTCTCAGAGGAGTAGTCAAAGTAGACAGCCATGTAGCGAGCCAGCTCCTGTGGCCCGCCTCCCTCGCTCTGCTGGGCCAATCGCAGCTTCTCCGCAATCATGGCCACACCCACGATGAAAAGGTCACTGCTCGAGCCACCAGTTGCCGAGCTGCTGCTGTTGCCACGACGGCCGACTGGCGTTTTCCCTCTGCGACATTTCCTCTCAACGTAGTACCTTAAAATAGAACAGCACAACGTAAGAACATGTTTGTAGAGGAGTCCAGACCGGACTAGTCTCAGCCTCTTCTGTTCATCAGCACTACGTCACATAAGGTGTGCTGAATGTATGTACCTCTACTGTTCATCAGCACTACGTCACATATGGTGTGCTGAATGTATGTACCTCTACTGTTCATCAGCACTACGTCACATATGGTGTGCTGAATGTATGTACCTCTACTGTTCATCAGCACTACGTCACATAGGGTGTGCTGAATGTATGTACCTCTTCTGTCCATCAGCACTACGTCACATAAGGTGGCTTGTATGCATGTACCTCTGGAAGTTCCTCAGCACTTTCGGAAGTGGCACTGTTGATTTTCATTGGCTGTTAGCATTGTCACTCACAAGTCTGCATCCGTAACGCTAGTGCAGCGCTTTATTTACTCTTACATTCAAATGTTTCATTTATTTTAGGCAGTAACCGTAGCCTACTTATTTAGGATTTACAAGACAGCGCTGTGTCCCAAACTTTACAACAGTAAAAGTTGGCTCTGCAAAGCTGCGGAACAGGAGTAGTCTAGAGTGGACGGGCCCTACCGTAGTGCCTTGGAGCAGACCGTGATGATGTAGTCTGCTTCGTCAAGACGCCTGCTGAGCCATGACATCTGCCCTTCTTTGCAGATATCCAGGTGGTCCCAGAGGTCCAACACCACCTGGAATATCAATTACTATTACAATAATATTAATATATATATATTATTAATATATATATATATATATTAATATCAATAGCATGGCACCATCTTCATCGTGGTCTTTCTCACCTCACATCCACAGTAGTCCTGTAGGAAGTAGGCAAAGCTCTGTATGACCGAGGTGTGTTTGGGGCTGTCTCTGTTGGAGTAGCAGAGGAACACCTTGGGGCGGGGCCACGGCCGCTCGGGGCTCAACCCCGCACTGTGACTGGACGACTCACTGCTCTCCTCGTCCAATTGGCTGTAGATGTTTTCTAGGTATAGTGAAGAAGCAAACAGGTGCTCAGGTGTTGGTATTGGATGTCTGAGCATCGACATACAGCTTGTATACAACAGTATACAGAATGCTACAGATACTAATTAAAATAGTATCTACATTGGGTGCTGCCCTCCCGGACCAGAGTTTAATAGCCCTGCGCTACAGCAACAGTCATGATAAACATGCTCATCCAGGTCAACAGAGTTATTTTTCTTTTTTTCTCTTTAAACAAACAACCAGAAGAACCATTAGAATATCTGCACCTTAAGGCTCAGCTATGATGGTTTCTGCCTGCTACTGGTTAGAACTCACCCTGCTGTTTCTTGCGACACATGACGGTAAACAGCGTAGCGAAGGCAGACAGGACAACCAGAGGAACCGTGATGGCCATTGCTCTGATAGGCCCCGCCCAAGGGGAGTGTACTTGAACACAAAACAAGTGACCAGTAAACATTAATTAACTGTTCGAACATTTTGGGAACTATGTTATAATGTAGTACAAATAACTGTAGTACAAATCTTTTAAAAAAATTTTTTATTTTATATACCATGGTATTGAACAAACCTCCTAATTGATGTAAACATGTAAAATGTAAATTTAATATAAAGTACAGATATTTCTGACATTTCTGTACTACTGTGCTTACAATAATTGAGGAATGTTCCTTTTTTAATTAAGTAACGATTGTGTGCACGTGTGCGTTTGTGTGTGCATGCCAGGCTCACCCTGGCTAACGTGGTACTGAGTATGTCTTCTGGTCATGTTACTGACGTCTCTTAACTGAGAAAAAAGAGAAAAAGAAATAGAAATTTGTTTTAAAACCCAAATTCACATTAAACCTAGTTGAACCCATACTCAAGTTACTGTAAGATCAGTTTAGCTCAGATAAGAAAATTGAATGATTACATACAGTAAGTGGAATGCAAGAAAATTAAAGATGACATGGTGGGTCTTAAAAAGTTCTTAAAAATTTGCATAAGGAGATTATTGATTAATACTTACATCAGAGGTATTCAACAGGAGGTCCGGGACCCCTAGGGGTCCTCAAAAGGTACTTTGGGGGGCCCTACACATTATTTGATCCCAAACTTATCTTCTAGCATTTAACATAAATATAACCTGTGCTGTAAATATAGAAATCTGTCAATTATATTAATGGCTTTTTTAGTGGCCTACTTTAATACATGGCAATATAGGCCGTATTTGATACATATTTGATACCATATGTGGTAGGGGGTCCCTGCGCCGTGTTTCTATCAGCTAAGGGGTCCTTGGCCCAAAAAACGTTGAAGACCTCTGACCTATATTATTATATCATAAAATAGGACAACATATTACAATGTCAGCTTGACATTTTGTTATTCTGTGTACCTCTATAGTGTAGGTTCCTGGACTAACATCCTTCAAAACACATGTTGTTTTGGCCAGGCTCTGCTCCTACACACACACGCACACACACACACAGACACACACGCACACGTACGCACGCACACACACACGCACACACACACACACACACACACACACACACACACACACACACACACACATCAAGACACATAGACACAGTTATACTAATCCCACTAATTCTAATCATAAACTGAAATATAGAAAGACAAACAGAGCTTCTTACTGGTTTGCAAGCATGTAGTTTGGCAGGTCCATCCTGCCGTAGTTTGTAGAAGAGGAAGTAGAGACTGAAGCCGAAGGAAGAGGGAGCGGGGTCAAATACCACCTGCAAACTGGAGCCCACCTGGGAAATATCCAGAGTCCTAGGCCTCCAGACTGGTCAGACAGGTATGTGTAAAACATTGGTGTAACACAATACTGCTGCAGACCACAAGAAGGTTTTACACTTAGGTCATGAAGCAGACATACGCTATTATTATGAGAGTAGAATATGACAAGAAGCAGGTTGTGGATAGCATCTTGCTCAATGATGCTTACAGGTAGGCAAACTCCATCGTTTGTCTGGGAGTCGATCATCCATAACGTAGACTACAACAGCACTTCACACAATACATTTAACCTTTCTTTAAATCTAACATTCCCAACATAAACTGCACATTTATGCAACAATCACTTCACACAACAGAACTACTGGTTTCAGATACTTACAGGGTTTACACACCAGATTGTCCGGTCCCAGCAATACCTCACAAGCTGTAACACACAAAACCTATTGGTAAGAATGAAACTGCAGAACAATTCTTGAAATCAAATCAATTGAGCTAATGGGGTATCTGATGAGGTCTAACGAGGACTTCTGATGTGTTTTGACATCCTATGGTGTCTTTTTACATTCCCACACTCTAAACAATGTGTCTGATTTGCAGTTTTAACGGACAAATTTAATAGTTTACACATTTGTACTGTAAATAAACCTATAAATAAACTATATACTGAAGAGAGGATTTTGCCAGAAATTGGCATGGTTGAAGGTATTCATAAACCAGAAAGCTCTGGCCCTCCTACAGTTTTCCCTCTGCTCTGTAGAAAAGTGTTTATGATTTCTCATAAAAAAGAAAAAAGAAATATTTTGCCCCCATCCCCTTCCTGTGCACTGACCCATTTCTTCTGAATCTCACTGCAGGCCCTACTAGAAAAAGTGTCACATGCAAACGCTCATCCTCTTGAGTCTTGTACTTTGGACCCTGAGGACATTCGACCTCCTCATATTTCTGTAGCCTTACATGTGTAGCCGCCTGTTAGCTCCCCATTATGAACATGCAGGTGTGAGAGGCCTAATGGGTTTTGATCAACTCTGGTTGGGCTTGCGACTCACAGTTGGTGCGGAGGAAAAAGGGATGAAAGAAGCTGTCATTGACGAAGGTGGGGAATGGCACAACTCGAACCATGTAGTCGGTGTCAAACGTTAAGCCCGAGAAAGGCTGGCTGCTCATCCTCTAAGACCACAGACATCATTGTTAATATTTATATTCACATATGTATTGTATTTACATGTATAACACAATGACGACTATATTCAGTGAGAAACATTATATAATATGTGTAAATGAGTACGGCTACTACCAGTATTAATAAATATAAACTTACGGAGGCTCTATAAGAGAAGTTAAGCTGCCGAGGTTCTCTCAGGATCAGATGTTGACACTGACGACCCAACTTATCTTCAAGATAGACCCTAAAGCCTTTCACATGTTCTATACCTACAGACAGACAGATATATAGTCCGAACATTAACCCTACAGTAAAGCCTTTAATATATCTGTAGGCAGACAGACAGACAGGTCTGTGGTATTTGAGTAGAGTTAAACCTGTCATAAACCTGTTCTGCTACACTCTCTCTCTCTCTCTCTCTCTCTCTCTCTCTCTCTCTCTCTCGCTCACTCTCTCTCTCTCACAATAACGTCTGTTGTTTCTTTAAGGGGGGTTCAACTTACAGTGACTTTTGAAGAGCGTGCACACACATTCCTACACATACATACAGAGTGGGGCATTTTCATGTGGGATCTAATCCATTAGGCCTGTTGTTCATTCTCTCTCTCTCTGCTGTATGCTAACAGTAAGCTAACGGTAGGGCTGTGTGATATGACCTAAATGTAACATCCCGAAATAGGTCATTTTTTTATCCCGATAAAGATACATATCATGATATAGCAAACATTCTGTACATTTTATTAAAAATAGTTTCTGGTCGTCCAATGACTGGCCCCCCCCCCTCCCATCTCTCACTCGCAGGCTTGTGCTCATATTGCGTGTATAGTGGAGAGGGGCAGCCCCGCCCTCTCTGAACAACAGTGAGGAGAGGAGATGACAGCAAAACTCAGAATCTGTTACTCTGAGCTCAATACACAATATAGTCTCTACAGTGTTTTGTAATTTATGATCACATTATTAACGCAACCATATCCCATGAATGCTCCAAATGACAAACATTTTCATCACAATGATATAAACGATATTGCATAATACCAAACGGTAGATGTTTTTTATCCCCAGACTGACCCAAGGGACTGGGAGACCAGTGGACGATGGCAGCTGCTTGGCTCTGACAGGCCAGGTGTGTGAAGGACACGTTAGAGACCTCATGGATGGCATGCCTCCCCTGAGGAGAGACAGACGAACAGTCTGGAGACAGAGACAGACAGACATAAGTAAGATAACTGACAAATATACTTATACCACCACATACCATAATATGACCACGATCATTTATTTTATATTGTATCTGTGATCTAGACAGACAAGGTCTGAAGCAACCTTCTACCATGACTCTATTAGTCCTTTAGAGGTTCTCTATATGATATGTTAAGCATTAATATAGCATCAAACAACAATGTTATATGTAAAGATATAATGGAGTAATAGCATCTTCAGCAGAGAATGACATCACACTCCTTCTGTTTGTGTTGTGATCTGAGCTCCTGTGTTCTTTGTTTACAGTGCTGGACCACTGCACATGCACGCTAGTGCGTCTGTCTGTGTGTGTTTGTGTGTGTGTGTGTGTGTGTGTGTGGGAAGGGGGTGAAGTATGGTAAGGGGGGTGAGTCACGAGTCACTGCTCCTCTTCCTCGCCTTCACTCCTCCTGCCGGGGGCAGCAGGAGGAGGAAAGATGAGCGGTCATTCGTATCAGAGCTCCCGCCCTGCCTTTTCTTTCTGCTAAATCTACCTTTGCTC
>JAODTR010033233.1:0-18489 GCA_025399935.1 Amblyopsis rosae | reverse complement strand
CACCATTATTTCAAGGACATATGGAAGAAAAAGACGTTTGGGTTTGGAGGTTTAAAGGGATGTTGAACTTTTGACAAACCACGACTCTAGGCTGCTCGACTCAATGTACTTCCCAGGTTTCTGGTACTGTATAATGACTTCTCCATTACTTTTGACAATGCTACAGGAACAAGGTTACTATCAACCTTGCCTTGAATTCTCTGTGATCACAACACAAATCTACATCTGCATCCCACTGACTTCTTCACTGCATGGTATTTGTGCGGCAATTAGTTTGACCCAGTTTTACAGAGCAGGTGTATCTTCATTTGTTTTTCATATTATTTCTGTTATTTTGCACTCGTTCATTACACAATAGTTGAATGCACTATGTGTCAAAGTCTGTAGTAGGAGAAAATGGATGAAATTATAGAGGGACTTAATTTACACAACAATTAACACATTCCCGTATCACTATAAACAATACTACCATAATAATAATGCAAATTATAGACAGCTGTCAAATGCAGTGCAAATCTTTCAGTCAACATTTCAAAATGAACACAGCAGTATAACTTTAGTTTACCAAATAATTTTGAACCTGGACAGACCAATGCTATATAACTGAAAACATACAGAATGCTGAATGAAATGTGAAATGTATCTTGTAAGGAAACCAGAGTCCCTATAGCCCTAACTATTGCTCAGCTCAATGTAGTAAATATATAAAAATAATTAGTAGCAAAATTTTAGATTTTCCTGCTTTGTTATCAGTTCTTACAAAATTCTAGGTATAGTAAGTCATTCTCAGGAACAGTTGCTAAATCTGAACTCAAATCGAAGCTCCCTCAGATCCTCCGCCCCTCAAATTATTAATGCATTGTGAAGGCTAGGATATTGTTGATGTGTGCAGTCTGCACCACTTTGCTTGTGTTCCCAATTACAGAGCCAGGGCGGTGTAGAAACACTAGAATATCTTTTCAGCACAGACACAGAATACTATCATCAACTGATTTCATGAAACAAAACCAGTAAGCAAGGCATATCTGCATGAAAACAAAATAATTTTTTGAGAGATCCTGCATTCTTTCAGGGAACTAAGGTTTTGTTTTCAGAAACATGTTCGCCAAGATCTAATTGCAATAACCTAAATAACCTGATTGCATGCATGAAGCAAGTAGCTGTAAGGTGCTCAAGGACACTGTGTCCACCTTCTGTCTGTTAGAGGATGAATCAGGCTGTAGACTGGTAACGGGGCACATCCCTTCTCCGAACAATAATGTGTGTGTGTGTATATATACATATATATATATATATATATATATGTATATTGTGTATACGTACAGCCGCAGAGAACATTAAGAGTCCACTACAGTTTTCTCAGATTTTTACTATTCAAATTGTTTTTGTTTTTTTCTTACATGTAATATATGTATTTTTAGATCTATAATTGTAGAATTATATGTATGTTATACTGTATGTTTTACATGTATAGAATATATATACTATTACATTTTCAACAATGCACAATGGTCTCGTGGCTGTGTATTATTATTTCAGTTTTATTATTATTATTATTATCATTATCTGCTGCAACACAGTTGGTTCATAGCTCACAAGCATTGTGTGTATGGGCACTGGCAAGGTTACAAGGTATAACACTTGTCTCCTTATTGGCCATCAGCCAGAGCGGTCAAGCAACACTGGGTTAGATGGATCAGGCCTTTGGCAGTCATCGTAATTCAGCTATAGGCTGTAGCTGCAGGATATACTGTGTATCTTAGCAACACTAACACACTAATTGTCGGCCAGCCCAGCCCGAACACACGACTTTGGCTAGTGAAACACTTGCGAAATATGTGGCAATTTCTAATGACCTGTTGCATCATCTTTTGTATGTTTGGGGACAGTTAGTCTCCTAACAAGCTTCCTTCTCCAATTAATTGGCTAAATGCGCTTCCAAAATCAGTGTGCGAGTACAGTATGGGGTTTTGTTTGGCTGTGGGAAATCGCAAAACAAAGGATGTGTGTGTGTGTATGCATGTGTGTGTGCACAGTATGTGCGCATGTGTGTGTGTGTGAGCGTGCGCTGAGCTTTGCAGGCACAGTGTGAGGGCTTAGCCAATCTCTCTGCCTCACCCCGCCGCCCACACGAGGTGCCGTGGCTGTGGGCATGCAGAGCCAACAGGTGTTAAAGAGGCAGTCAGGCACAGAGCAGAGACAGACAGAGGGATAGAACTGTGAGGAAAGATTTAGGAGGGGAATTCGAGGCTAAAGGGAAGATTAGTATACCAAAGGGGGCTTCCAGTCTGCCTGCCTGTGGCGTCTTTCACCTGGACCAGTCTCCAGGCAGCAGGTGTCAAGCTGTGGACGGCCGCTGAGCCCGATCCATTAATCAGCCGCTAATGCAGCTAAGTCTTCCTGCCGTCATCGGCGCTGCTGGACATTACGGCACACCTGCCTGTTGCCTCTCTTCGCCAGCATTGGTGGAGGCGAGAGATTGTTAGACGGACCTGTCTTGTGACTAGGTGTTGGGACAACGTTGTTTATCAAATTAATCGTCATAATTCAAAATAACGGATGGGGCATTTACAATGGAGTTTCTAAAGCACAATGCTGGCATTACACTTCAGACAAGATGGAGAGCCTTTATAAACACTAAAATAAATCAACCTATTCTACAATATACTTTTCTAGCTCCGTGTGTGAACTTTAAAAATAAGTTTTGCTCATTTAAAAAAATAATATATAGTGTGCATATAATAGACTTTGGTTTGTGGAAGATATTACTCTTTATTGTAACAGCATGCATTTTATATTAACATAGCATCACAACAAAATTTTAAACATTTTCAAGCCTTAATGTAAATGTTGAATGGAATGCATTTATATATATAGCGCTTGAAACCTCCTTGCTATTTTGCATCTGAACTCATTATTTCTAAATCTCAGAAAGCAGCTAGAACAATAGTTCGACATCTAAATAACCAAATGAATAGCTCCGGCGTAACAGAATCCAGCACAGACCCTTGTGTAGCATTTTGAAGCATTTATCTTTAAACAAAATGTGTGTGTGATCTGTGAAAGATATCATGGTAGAATTGAAATATAGATAAAAGAAAGAATGTATTTTGAGATTTATACGGGCTGTGTGATCATGGTTCCTTCAGAGTATGTGAAGTCGGTCACACATGAAGGCCATGGTATTTATTTATAAACCTGCATCTTTAATAATGCCTGGGGTGTTTTATTCATTAAACAGTTTTTGGTATCTCTTTGCTAATAGTTCTCTGACTGACCTAAAATAAAGCACAATACCAAGTTCAGAATGATTTCACTCAGCAGAAAGCATGTCATTTTGCTATCAGTGTGATGCTATACAAGTTTTCATGGATTTTTGGGGTCAAATAGGTACATTTGTCCTCAGAGATGTCTAGTACTGTCCTGCGTCTGTCACATCAGACCTTCTTCCTTCTGAAAAGAAAGTACATTCTCTTGGCGGGACCTAGATGAATTGTGACGACCCATTTTTCAATGTTAGACAGTCTTCGCTTAACCTTGAGAACCAACCCCCGGCATGCAGTAATTGTCTTGTTAACCATTCATAATTTCCAGGAACCATCCCAAGAAGGGCATGGCCTGATTGTGTGATACTGTACCACTATTTCTTACCCATATGATGTCTAGACTTAGACTGAGAAAATGTTAGTATCCTCTGAGAGGCAGTTTGTGGTACAGAACAGAGACACATGAACAATTTAATACAAAATCAGTCAATCAACAGTAATGCAAGATTTTTGATCTTTTATGCCAATAATTATAATAATAAATTAATATCATTAACATCTTCCACGGCCCTATAGACCATCCATTTCACGGGCGCTGACGTAACTATGACATTAAATCTAGAATGTTTTGGAAATAAAAAAAACATTTTCACAGTGAGAGTTCAAGTGTCATCTAATATGGTAACTGCATATGGATACGTGTAATAACAATGATAGCTCTGCTTTCCCACTTCATCCTGTACAGAACAAAAGTGTTAAATCCCACATGCTGCTCCAGTGGAGGAGGATGTTTACAGTAGCTGACTGCTGAATTAATATGGCCTGCAATTAATACAGCAAACAGTTAAGTGTTGAAAGTCGATAAAACTGACCAGACGCGTCTCTAAAGAGAAACTCCACGTTGTGCGTGAGGAGTCTCAGAGAGGCTTCCACTATGTGCCGGTTTTGAAGCAGCTGTTTTTATCAGACCTTATCAATAATGCAGCAGCATCTCTGGCAGAGCCGACCCCCGAGACCCAAAACCAGTCACACCCAGTTCAGACTCATTCCCAGTCACACTGGAAGAGACTAGCAGCGATGTAGCTTTATGCCCCAGACACACTGGAAGAGACTAGCAGCGATGTAGCTTTATGCCCCAGACACACTGGAAGAGACTAGCAGTGATGTAGCTTTAAGCCCCAGACACACTGGAAGAGACTAGCAGTGGTGTAGCTTTATGCCCCAGACACACTGGAAGAGACTAGCAGCGATGTAGCATCAAGAGACAATGGACCGTGAGATTCTGTGACATGAAGCAACAAGCAAAATAACAGTTGGTGAAAAATTGCAATGCAAAGTGGGTGGGCACAGAGTCAAACTAATTTCCAGGCGGAGCGATTGAGGCGACTACCAATGGGAGCTAAGGATATTGTTGAGTCGTTGATATCGATGTAGTTTATTTTGCTGTGATTAATAATATATTTTGTGAATATATTATGGCCCATGGATTAAACTGAACCAGGTATTAAAATATATTGATCTGCATTTAACGTAAGTTTACGTAGACATGAAAACGACTGTGAAGCTCCTAATGTAGAGACAATGCAGTAAGAGCTATATTAACAGCATGTAGGCATCGCAACATGTAGACCTAAATAAATAAACTGTTTGATTTGTCATTCCTATTACATTCTAAAAAGAGGTCTAATGTTTTACAAACGTCAAATAAGCCCGCACTGTCCCTATGAGGACGGTACCACTACGGCTAGACCACAGCTAGCTTGTACGTTATGAGGTTAGTTCATGTCGAGAGCTAGTGCTCAGCGCTGTAATGTGAACGCGCGTTAGCAACTGTTGCATCCAAATGCACACGATTGCTATGACGATTAGGCTCCACCCCTATTGGCGTATGCGCTTTTGAGCAGTTTCAGTTTAAATATATGGCTCCATTATAAAGTACCGTGTCCTTATAATACATCCATGGTGCACGCGGAGGGCCAATTATACAAAGTATTCACTTAAAATAATACAAACAAATATGCAAAATATAATAGTAAATAAAATAGCGGAGGTAGATAGAAAACTGTATTAGCACAGTATGCAGATAGCCACGTTACGATTATGGAGACTGGAGGAGGTGCTGTAGTCATCGGTCTAACTAACCACAAGCGCACAGCTCGTTTGAATGAGGAATTGTCCCGTAAACACATCTGCCGCTTGGCCTTTCCTTGTGCGTGGGGTTAAACAGCAGAGGCACTTCATAACACGCGTTTTAATTCACTTGGTTTTAATTTAAAAGCGGCAGATGAGGAGAAAACACCTATTGATTGATCATTGTCTTCGGCAAAAGGTCATGCATTTCAGAGGCAGCCCGCAGAAGAGCCAGAACGCAGCAAAATGAAATGATGATGTCTGGGGGGGAGAGGGGGAGGAGGGGAGACCTAATGGGTTCACGTGCACCATTAGAAAGGGCCTGGAGCTGAGGAGTAAACACCATTCTCCTGTCAGGCACACCGGGAAAGCCAAAGCGGTTTCACACAAGACGCGGCCGCACTAAAGTGCCTACGCACAGCTTTGTGGGGTGTTTCTTTAGAAAGCGGTTGCATCTACAGTACAGTGCACACACTCTCTCTGTATATGTTCATCACACACACACACACATCCTTCTGAATAGCCGTGAGTCTATTTCACCTGCCTGCTCAATGCAACATGGCAGACTCACTGTATCGGAGGAGTCAAACATGGAAGACCATCGGTGGCAAACCGCTGCAGATCGACACTATAGTAGTTATGGCAACCATTTCGTCGAGTGAAACGCGGGCAAAGGCCGCTGAATTGCTGGCACTTATTACCGTTGGGCTGCTGAAATATTGCAGTGTCCTCTGTTGTCACTCATAAATATGGTAATTACAGATCTCATTAGGCTGCCTTGTGTCAGTCATGATATTGATTTGCTAGTAGATCATTCTAGTGGTATCGACCACCTGACCTATACATCTAAATCTCTCCTAGCACTTTGTGGAGACTGGAGAGGCACTGTGCAGAGGTTATACCGTGTCGTCCCATATTCTCACGTAACTATCTTCTACAGCCTAATTTATCCTCATATCTCTGCAGCACGTGTGTGTGTTGGTCACAAATGGATCGCTGAGTCAGGAGTGAAAATCCTTTTTTCCCCACATGTTCAATATTGTGATAGGTCTGTTTTATTCTGCAGTGCACGGCTGCAGAACAGGGACATTTTCCCTCTGTAGCTTTTCATAGCCCTGCCTGAGTGTCGGGAACAACTATTGTTTGGCCATACATTATTCATTAAAGCTCTAAACAACCTATTTACCTGCAAAGTGGGGCTTTTTTTGTTGTTGTTACAATTACCCCGTTGTCTCGCTGTAATTAGGGCAATGTGAAATGAAGTTAACTATTTTTTCAATAGATAATTTGTTACGCTTTGCTGAGATAGCAGGATTTATATCGCCATATATCAAATTAGACTGTCCCCATTCTGTCAGGTTCTAAGACCAAAACCAAGAAAGTAGAAGTTCTTTCTTGGCGGTGACTGGGTCCCCCCCCCCTCTACGCACACACACACACACACGCACACACACACACACACACACACACACACGCTATTGGAATGGATATGGGTCACCAGCAAGAGACAGTGCACGCAGGCGTAGTCTTAAATCAGAGTCTCTCAATGAATTGATTCCATTAATCTGTCTTTCTCCTTCATGCTTTAATGTAGAGGACAATGTGTTTGCATTCTAAAGACCATTCCTCCCACAAATGTGACACAGAACCTTCAATATGTGCTGTGTATGTATGAGATTCAGCCGGCCATCGATTGTACACCGAAGCGGAATATATGTATTTATTGTTGTGCTGAAAATGATGGTCCGGCAGCGACACATTCACAAGAGTGTTGACATAAATGAACGTTGGACCTGCAGATTTAAACACTTGCCACAAGGAAGAAATGCTAGCGGGAAATCTATCTCCATTAACGCATGGTACTGTATATGGCACATTGACAGTCCGGGGCCTTGATGTGAACTATGCTTTGGCCTCTAGCGCAGAGAAAACACACTGCAAATCACTGGCTATAGTCAAACATATGTTGGGGAGAGTTGGCTTTGATACTGTCCATCTGAGAGCAGAGGCAGCTACCTTCAGGGCAGTTCCAGTGTCACACATGCCTGATGTTCTCCCGGCTATGTGGCTACAGTGATGTTCAGGTATATACTGCCGTTTGTGCTCGGTTGTTGTCGGTGCAGCTTTATAGCATGAGCAAGTGGGGACAAAGGCATTGTTTCACTTGGTTCAAACAACTAAATGTGTACTGATGAGCACTGTGCCTATTGTCCTGTTCACTGTTAAACAATTGTTTTGTACTGTCCCGTACTTTTTGCACACATTTTTGCATGTGCACTTTATATAGATATTTTATATAGGTATTTTATTTAGTCTGTGTAGTCTCATATGCTTCTGTGTTTGTCCTATTATGTTTTATGTAGCACCATGGTCCCGGAGGAACGTTGTCTCGTTTAACAAATAAAAACTATTTGACTTTGACTTGACTAAGGCTAATATACTGATAACTGGTCTGTCCCAGAAGATAAACAGATTACACCTATTTAGTTAAATGTGTATGTGTGTGCAACCAGGCCTACTATTGTTAAATAGCAAACACCTGTGTGAACTACAATATAATGCATACAAGGCCTATCAACATCCAGAAAGCCCCACATCATTCAGCACACAATACGCCACGTCATATCTTCCTCGTCTGTGTGCCGGTGTTTTTTGACTCCCCTGCATGGGCGGACGTGAGCCAGCGCTGCAGCTCGTGCCTCTAGGGATCATGGGAAGTGAGACGATCGGCACTTGGCTGTCTCTGCCGCGACGGTGAGCAATCCTATTAATCGTCACATCATGAAAGTCGCAAGGGAAAATCAGGCAACTTTGTTATTGAAGTAGTAAGTTATAAAGAATTGTCAAGATTATTCCAAAAATTATCTTGGTGTGAACACGATTAGAAAGATTTAACTTTTTTCCTGATTATTAGCTAAAGTATAGTTGGAGGCTAACTGTGAGCTAGCTAATAGGGTCTTAATTTTGAGCTTCGCTCCTATTGAGATAAACGTCATCACTAATTGCATTTTTACTTGAATAGTAACGCGTTGAATGAATTACTGATTATGAAAAAGTTACTGTTCAGATCTCCCCAGGAGATGATTGGCATATTGAAAGAGAACTGGCCAGTCCATGCTGAACTCCCAGGTGAAGTGTCCGTATAAAGAGCTGGAACACCCACCTCTTCTCTCACCTTTCAGATCTTCTCTTTATAACCTCAAGAAGAGGAGGTAGCCCACGCCATCAAACGGCTGAAATAAAAATAGTTGGGAGCGATCTGTGTGTGCTCAGCCTTTCATTTGTTTATTTACACAATCAAAGTAAACTTAACTGGGAGGTGAGGAAAATAAAAGTGTGGATCTTCCTGGCTTTCCAAAGCTTGTTTAGACGCACTGTTTCCTGTTCTATTGTATTCTTCATCTCAACTTCATATCAAGCTGTGACTCACTTCATAGAGTCTTGCTGTTCCATATGCATATTAAAGGTAAGTCATTCTCCAGGAGGCTAAATTAGAACTCAAATCAAAACAGAAAACCTCTTCCTTCAACGCCATAGGGTGCTCCCTCAAAACCCCACATTGGAAATGCATTGCAAAGGATAGGATGTTGTTGTGTGTGGTCTGCACCACTTTGTTTATGTTCCTATTTATGGAGTCAGGGCTGTGTAGAAGTACTGGATTCGTTTTTCAGCAACCAACGATGAGATAGGGAACTGCAATGCAATATGTTTGTGGCAAATATGACAAAAATTATATTAGCTTAAAATCATTGACTGTATCTTTAACTGTGGAGAGAATGGCCTGTTTTCAGAAGGGCATGAGTTCAGTCCCTGCCTGGCTGAGGTAGCATGAGTTCAGAAGGGTCTGAACTAACGCTATGCTTAATTAGATGGTTTAAGAGCAATATGGTGCGTGTGTGTGCAGTGAGCTGCTGCTGCACTGTGGCTTCAAACATGACTGTGCCAGTTCAAGTGGAGTGTCTGCTCTACTGACACAAAGCACATGTACAAGCACGTGCACCTCCTGTCTTTACACCAGCTTCCACAGCAGTCATCTACATGGCCTTACCATGTAGATACTACACCAGTCACCCTTCACTGGAAACCTTCAGTTATTTGTAAAGGTACAGTACATTCTCGAGAAGGCTTGCTAATTCGAACTCAAATATAGGAAGATTTCTCCCTTTTTATGCCACATTGTGCTTCCTCAGAAGCTCCGCCCCACACATTGGAAATGCATTGTGATGGCTAGGATGTTGTTGTTGTGCATCAGATGCTGTTGTCAGATAACAGTTAGATAGCGGACTGCGAAGAGATATCTGGTGAATTTGACAAAACTATTAACTTACAATTGTTTACTATTCCTTTAACTAGTATATCCACAAACCTGCCTTTACTTCCTTACACTATGTGACCCTGGTCTCTACTGGGTGTCAGATACATCCAGTCCGTCTTAACAGCCCTCACGCTCAATACTATCTGAATAATCCGTAATGTCCTTTGTTCCAGACATCCAGTGCACCTGCGCTGCTACAGTGTCTCCTGGGCACAGCCTTCTGAAACGCTTCTCTTCTTGGTGGTTTCAGACGAGAGCGACAAAACCCCTGAATGAGCCGTTCAATAGTCTTTCAGTAGGTTCTGTGCTCCCTGAAGTGGCTGCTAATGGTCTGCGCTTGAACGCTCCTCGAGCCACCCCTCTCTCCTAAAGGGCTCGCTTCACATCGTTACCAAGGCTGCTGAGCTTTGCACACCCTCCACACAGGTTATAACCTCCCCGGTCCCTTTTCTCTGAACGCTTCTCCTCCCGTACAGTATACTGCATGCAGTGATCAATGTTTGTGTGCGTGTCAGCCACTAGGGGCAGCGCAGACAGGGTGCCTCCATGGCTACACTGTAGTTCTCTGGTGGATGGTTATTGTCATCGGGGAGCATTAAGAGGCTTGTCCAAAGATACTGGAATAATAACAAGATGGAATGTTGTAATGGATTTTTAATTGAGGCAAAAATAGAACGCTCCTGGTCACTTAAGTGGGCGCGTTGCCATACGTCACCAATAGAGAACCTAAGTCATGTCCGCATTATGGGACTCTAGTTTGGAAAGAATATGTCAACTGTGAGCATCAGATAATTCTTGGATCGCTTTTGAATTGTGACACATGCAAATACACATATGATGTTTGCCTATTTAAAATATCATTGTTCAAGTCAAGAACGTTGCAGTTTGTGGTAAAAGTATAAAGTTATCTTTAGTTTTGTGTGTAAACCACTCAGTGAACTGCAGCTTAGGCAAAACATAGGCAAACATCATATATTTACTTCGTGTCACCAAGCAAACGGTATCTAAAAATAATGGTATTCTCGCTGTTGACTACCATACATGTTGTTTTCAAACTTAGGTCTCATAATTACAGTAGGTCTCATAAAGTGTTTTGCTCTCTCTAACATTTTACTGTGGAGACTGACATACACAGCGCCCAGACAGCTAATTCCACCATGCATGGCCTGAAACAAACTTCAATTTACCCAAACACCTGATAGTAGGTACTTGGAAATCAATGTAATATACCATGAAGCCATGAATGTTCCCATAGAGAAATGAAAGGCAATATTTTGGTGAAATCCGTGGACCTCCCCACTGACTTGTTTGACTTGCATGGAACACTGGGTCATTTCGTTCGATCCCCCCCTTTGTTTTAAGAGGTGAATCCAGAAGTGCCACCCGGTACATTGCATTCCACTGTGGCGCTGCCTATCTTGAGACGTATGCTGTGCTCATGACACGTCGGAACGTGGGAAAATACAAGGGCCATCATTATTTTAATGCGTGGCCGGGTAGATTTTATTTTTTTGCTCAGGAACTCTAATTATTTTGAAGTAATTTACTATTGTATGATGTGTTTGTTGATATATTAGTGACGTTGCAAGTTTTGCAAATACTGTAATAATTTATGATAGCCCTTTTTTGTAAATCAATTCCACTTTATTGCAAAACAACAAGGAAACATATATAATACAAATACCAATTACAATACATAGTTATAGCTCATAACTGTACACTATAATGGCAAAATATTATAAAAAGTATCTAATACTAAAGAACATACAGACATTTATTCCAGTGTTTCCAGAGGCAAGAGAAATACCTTGTCACAGTTAAAACCAGTATAATTAATTTTTTTTAATAAATCAGCTTACACATAAATGTACATGTACACATACATGAGTATACGTATCAATATCATGAAGATCGTCCTCTATTTACTGTACATCCCTCACGCAGCCTCTCTTCCACCTTAAGATGCATACCATCTAAGACTGGCTGTTGGATGAAAACAAATTGACTGTACAGCTTCTGCCTACTTTATATATATTTTATATATAGACAGACAACAACAAAGTGTGATGATGTTGCTGCGTGCATCCATACTGTTTTCCAAGTGAATCATGTGAACATCGTTGTTAAGTGCGTGTGCACTGGTTGACAGATGTACAACCGCCACTAGAAAGATGTCAGAGTGGCGTCATGTTTGGTTTGATCATTGTTACTGAGGTTTGGTTGCTTTACTGTAGTTGTTCTAACAATACGTATTTATACCTACACTTTGTTATTGTGGTTACAGTGTACAGCTCTCTAGACGGGATTAAGACCTTCTGCATCCTGTATGTCTATTTCAAGTCAAGTAGATCTTTATTTGTCCTCAGAGGGGCAATTAGTTGTCATTCCTTTCCTTCGTGTGGACCCAAGTAGAGTACTAAACTGATGTCAGTCCAGGCTACTGGCAGTGTTGTTTGTCATCCTGTACAGACTGAGACTCTAGTTGTGTAACAGGGATGTGATTGTCTGTACACACGTCACATGTTCATTGATTTTGCTATGACAAGGGTTGGCTACGCTGGCGCTTTTATTGGTGATTGTAAATAAAGTCCAGTACTCACTTAAAAGGCGTTAAAGTGATAGGACTCACAATGAGTCCTGCCCTCTGGTTGTAAGAAAATCAATCTCTTTTATGTAGCTTTTGATGTGTTGAAGAAGCTGGTGCAGGTTTGCTAATGCTCAGCGCTGTCAAAAGGTCTTTTGTTTGAAACACTGACAGTTCAGTCAGCACTGGGCTTCTCATATGATTTTTTGTTTTACATTATAGGACCTTATATTGTAGTGTCTTTTGACAATGTTCGTTTTGTTTGGGACTTTTTCATGGAAACCACCATGGAAAGTTAGGCTATGTAGGCCAATGTGGAGTGCAAGCGCTGGGATGTAGCCTATTACATTGAATTGGACAGGGCTAACAGGGCTGATCGTGCTTCGCAAGTCTGCATTTCTCAGCAAAATAACATATGTCGCTAGGCCTATATAAAGTTATTTGTAAATACATTTTATTTCAACCACTGTTATAAATCTGCTTTTATATTAGATTATATAAAATAAAATAGATTTTATACAACTGAACATATGCCTATAGCAGTGTGTTTTTATATGATAGGCTATTTTTATGAGGACGCCACTATCGCAATATTAGGCTATTATTTTGCCTACATAGTATTATTTAGGCTACACATTAATAATCATTGTAGTACTGTAGCCTACAGTATTACAATGATGATTAATTTAACAGTATTAGAGAATTGTAAAATTAGGCCGGGCCAACGCCCCAACCCAACAACCGATGGAGCTGATCGGCCATTCATTAGAACAAAAGGGTGCAGATGCCTTCAGATGAAAAGCCTGGGCAAAATGTTTCCGCGTTTCTAGTGTTAACAAAAGTCATTGATTTTACAAAGACAATTTACTAGTAAATTAACAGTAGACATTAGTGAACATCAGTTTCAACACGCACACGCACACTCAGTATATTGCTGGTATTTATAATAGTCAGCAGATGCAGACAGCCTAAGCACATACTTGAGAATGAATGTGTTCTCACAAGCCATTTGAGAGCATTTGTCATGTTTATCTGCTGGTCCCTGCTACACTTTGTTACTTCCATTGTAGCTGCTCTCTTACCAAACGTCTCTCTCCTTTAATTAGCTTAATGAGTGTGTGCTCACAAGAGTAGTTTGGCAAGGCATCTGACCCATTAGTGATTCCTTATCCATTTCTAAATGTGTTGTTGGCCAACAATAGTGGTCAGTGGTTTATTAAGACACCATTTGCAAGGGGGATTATGGTAATGCGTTGTTTGTATTGCTCACCTGCAGGAAGGGCTCAATTGAATACTAAGTGGCCAAAGCTGTCCATACTCTATATGAACTTAGTTTATTATTTTAAATGTACGTGATATGATTCTAAACTTACCATGTTTACATTTACAGCATTTAGAATTTAATTGACACCCACTGAATTTAGTGCCACGTGGAAAAAAGACTAATCCTCCATCATCCATCTAATTGAGGATTGGGACCTGGATCGGCTTGGAAAGTTCAAACGTTTATAAAGTTGGAATATTTCCTGGTCCTCCTTGCAACTGACTGCTTGGTGTGTTGGTGGCATCTCTGTGGGATTTAGCAAGCCAAAAACCTAGCATAAGGCTGGATGCTGGAGGTCCCGCAAGACCTGTTATATACGGCCGGATGTTGGAGGTCTACCAAGACCTACTGTTATACTATATAAGGCTGAATGTTGGAGGTCCCACAATACCTTTTATATAAGGCTGGATGCTGGAGGTCGCACAATACCTGTTATATACGGCTGGATGTTGGAGGTCTACCAAGACAGTGGGCCCTATCTTACAACCAGCGTAATGCAGTGCAAAGCGGGAAAACCAGTGTCTTTGCTAGCTTCAGACTGCCGCATTGTCATTTTCCCGTCCAGCGCCCGGGTTGTCTAAATAGCAAATGCACTTGTGCCTATTTGAGCGCCCGTGGGTGTGTTGGTCTAAACATGAGGTCACATTGCATGAGCACATTGCTGACCCATTGCTTTCTTGAGGCAGCGGGAAAGTGATTGTGCGATGGACCAGCAAAATCCTGGTCTAAAGTACCAGGCACATTATCAATATTGTACCGCCTATGGCAGGTGGACAACGTGCGTACACTCTGCTTGTTACACTTACAGAGACGTACAGGCACACACAAATATGCAAAGGGTTAAAAATATAAGAAATATTATTCGGCTGTAGCCTACCTAAACATATTTTAGGGGTCTCGCTATTGCCTAGATGGTCTGATGATCTGATGGCATAGATGGTCTGATGGTCTGATCACCTACAGTAGATGGCTTACACAACCCCGCTGGTATAATAGCAATCCGTCTGCTGTATGATACAAGAGCTCCTGGATTTTAAAACGTAATGGGAGATGACACTCGGATTGGTTTATCGTATGTTATGCCCAAAACACACCCATGAATAATGGAGGAGAGTAAGTCTAAACTTTGTGAACACCCTAGCACACCCAACACCATTTCCACTCATCTCCCTCACTCCTCCTGACACAATACACCTTTCCTTTTTATACCTGTTTATCATTTTGCACCTTACTTATAGTTTATATATATGCATTGTTTTTATTGTTTTTAAATGTAAAGGGAGGCGTGCAAAGTACACATTTAATTGTATGGTTTGTAAACTGTGCATATAAAAAATAAATATATCTTGAAACTTGAATCATGTGCCCGGTGCACTGACCATTTATCTGCCATTAAAATAGCAGACGTTGATTTGGACACGCCCTAAATGCAATGGTCGCCTTGTGCTTTAGACCGTGCGCTTATATCGTTCAAATAGGGCCCCTGCTGTTCTATAAGGTTCTACAAGACCTGCTGTAAACATGCCATTGACACATGACGTTCATTTGAGAGAAGCCTGGAGATATAAAGTAGATTATGGAAGTGTCTGATGGTCGTCTGAGACCTGTTGTCCATTACTGTCTCATACTCTTTGTAAGATCTCAATGCAGCTTGGGGATTGTGGATCCCAGTTCGCTTGCAGTGGGACTGAACTTACCAGATAACACTGTTGTGCTTCATAAGAAACTAATCATACAGCTCACATCACTACTCCCAATCACGTGAGCTCACTACCTCATTACGCTGGGTTTGTGTGTGATGATGAGCTGCATGTCAAAACAAGTAATAATAACAAGGGTGAGATGGAAGGGCACAAGGGTAGCTACTGTTTGGCTGCGGTCATGTGAGCAGCTCAGCAGACACCTGCAGGTTTCCATTAGCCACCCACTTGGTGAACAGAGTCTTGAAACGCGTAGAGACTCTAGACCTCTGGTTCATTTTCAAACTATTGGACAGCCTTTAACCAATCACCCTTACTAAAACTGTTTGTATCGCTTCATCTAGCTTCATCTAGCTTCAGCTACCACCATTTCGGGAATACGGTTGATGGTGGGTGGGTGAATGTGTGTTTGGGTGGATGTGTGGCATTCCTGCACATCCGTCTGAGTAACCCACCTGTGGGAAGAAGCAGTATATAAATGCAGTCCGTCCACAATAGATGGTGATCTACAAAGTGCTGTGCTTTGCCGCAGAAAGAGCTGAAAGCCGTTTAGCTGTTTTGATTAAGAATGGCACACATACTGTATTATGACCAATGCAGGTTTCTGAATAGTGGATATAAGATGAGATATGCCATTTCCTCTAAGGCTTTGATTGGCAACTTCTTGGCTGATTTGGTCGGTCGCTAATGAGTTGAAAGGATTGAAAATCCAATCGTGGTCTTGAAGTTTAGCAGGGAAATAAGCCTCGCATCTCTCCTCGAGTGTCTGCAGATGTGCTGAGATCACTTGGCGGGGAGCTGGTGTATTGTGAGTGGGGTCACTCGGGGGGCCTCTTTTCCCTGATTGGTTCGGCGAATTGTTGATTTACGAAAGCTGCTGTAGGTGGGATCTGAGAATTGCATCGAGAACTATCTTAAAATGAACAAGAGAGCCCATCGGTGTGCCGCTGCGAAGCCCATTGAAGCTCATGTAGTAGCTGTGTGTTGTGTGCGCATTCATGTGATTGACGGGAAAGGTATATTTGCCGGACCAGACTATTTACATGTTTCACTGCACATGAATATTCTGACATATCAGGAGCCTATTTTCCCTGATTGGTCAGAATATGCATGTGCAGTGAAACATGTAAATAGTCTTGTATAGAGGCCAGAGCCGATAACATTTCACTCACTGACAGCAGACTCACTTGTAGCTATATGGCATTTCTAACTAATTACACAAAATGTATAACTGACATCCTAGCTACACCTCCTTTAATGGGCTCCAAACACTACTGATCTGTTGGGTTCCTGAACGCCACCTGCTGGATGAGCTATTACTGTGCACTTATTTTGCGGCTTCAGGTATTTTGACACACTCATTTCATGTCTCGTAAATCAAGTGTGTTTGTACGAGCGGTACAGAACTGATGTTTAAAATAGAATTAATCAACGATCTCAATCGCTCTAATAATGAAATGAAATATTTATTAGGGTTGATTTAGATATATTTCTGTAGACTATCACAGGGTGAGCAGCGAAATTCCGTCCTGATTTCTGACACTGTTGAATATGTATTGCTTGCTGTGGGACAGTGTTTTTCTTAACTGCCAAGTGGGTCATTTCCAACAAGCAGGGTCAACTGTCCACTTAGCCTGTGATTGGCTGTACACTTGCTTTGTTAAACTGCTGAATGGACTGTTTGGGGCCAAAGGGGTCAGCCATTCTCCTAGTCCATGATTACAGTATAAGTACAGTACTGCTCATGGATTTATGAGCAGGCCATTATGAGCCAGAGGGTTCAATCCATTTACAATGTAACTCATGTTACCTTTCCCAACACATGATGGATAAGATGAGTCCAGAACAGGTGCAGTTTAATGTTGATTGTTATTGGTGAGGGTGAGGGAAATGAGACACTCTATTAGTCACTGTCTGCCAACATGCAATATGTTTACATTTCTGTAATAGGCAGGGACGTGGACATGGGCACACATGCATGTATTTATGTTTTGTGAGCAAACGAGAGAGAGAGAGAGAGATTTACTTCATTAGCATTAGTATCATTAGCTTTGTCAAGAAAATGTATTTTTGCCCTTGAGATAGTTCTCGCAGCAAACGGACATGCTGGCCACTCAACATCTGTTACTGTTTGCTGGCAGAGCCTAATAAATCCCTTTTGCATTTCCAACTATACCATCAAAGTCATGGCAGACTGAAACAGTGTTATTTTCAGAGGGACAGATGGTAATAGAGTGAAGCTATGGTGGTTAATATTTAGGGTGTATGCTAAATGACCACTCGAGCTTTAAAGGGCATATGGCACAAGTCATACAGGAATTACATTGCTGGTGAGAACAGAAGACCAATATCTTCTTCACCTTTTAAGCAGACAGAACAGCCATTGCATAATACATCTCTTTTTTAGATAAAGTGACAAGCATGCCAGATGTTGATTGACATACACAATGCATGATCTACTCCAGTACAGGCTGGACTTGTATTTCTAATAATCTCTGAGCATTATTATTCATATGGGATTGGATTTGAAATATGTAAATGTTTGGCACAAAAATGTCACAAGCCTGTTGAAACACCTTTGTTGACAACCCACTGACACTCTTGCTAGCATACAGACAGCCACTTAATAGGCTGTGAAGAAGACAGTGTCACATAGGTAGAGGTGTGATTAAATGGCACGTGTGTGTTCTCATAAGGGAGTTGTTTTGTACACAATACTGTTGTCTCATATCTGTCTTATGTGCACCCTTACATTAATGCATATTAGCAAAACAGCCCATCTACGTCCCAGATAACCAGATCAAAATACCAAAGCAAACATCAGACAACACAGGCCACAGAGGATAATGCTGTTAGGTAGAATGTGTGAAGTTTAAGCTTATACTGATCAATTATTCTAAGAATCATAATATTTTCCTTTTTAGAAATAAGGGAGGCTGAAATATTGCTTCTGGTAAGTAACAATTGCACAAAATGAAAGCTATTGAGACATTATGTAAAAGTGATTGTCTTTTTTTTTGTACTTTTCATTTTGGCTGTACTGAATGTGATAAAGTGCATGGACATATTAGCATTTATTCACAGTTTTTGGCAATATATCTTTTTAAAATAGGCCTATTATATCCCTACAGGGAAATAGGTTTCAGTATTTAACTATTAAAATATTGACT
>JAODTR010033222.1:2449-21340 GCA_025399935.1 Amblyopsis rosae | reverse complement strand
AAAAAGATCGAAAATAGACCATTCATTGACAGTGCGCCTTATAATCTAGTGCGCCCTATCGTGCAAAAAATACGGTAGTAAAAATCTGATGTCAATTTTGGGGTATAAAAGCTCAGTAATGTGTGTTTTTATCCTCCAGAATACAGGGGGGAAGAAGAGTCTTGTGTGTATGCATGGCTGCCGTACACTGGTAAGCTACTGAAAACTATTGTAGCAGGCCGTATTTAAATATTTACTGAAGCTAAATTAACAATAGAGCTGGCTTTCTATCTTGTTCTCTCTCTTTCTCTCTGCCTACATGTATGTGGCCTTCCTCTCTATTGTTCCTCAAGCTGGCATGCTTCCTGAGGTCCAGTTCACTAAGATCAATATTACTTTCCTGGAGAAGTTTGTGCCGGTGTTTGCTACCGAAGGAGAATCTGCTACTCTGAGCGCTACCATGATCTGCAACCCCAACCTGGCCAACCTGCAACCTGAGGCTCAGTGGTACAGAGATGGTAAATCTTATACTGTCTGAGCAGACTGATAGTGTACAGTATACTTAAATCTTAAAACTCATTATTATATTAAGTAACAACAAAGTGTACATAATAGCATAATGTATTAACATTGTTTTACTGTATGCATATTCACTTAAATGTCTTTTCTTTTTTTTTTACCGGACCGCATGTAGCGGGACTTGCCAATATGAGTAGATGACGCTAACTGACTGACTGACCGACATTGTTATTAAACAACACATGCGCTACATTCTAGACAGTAGGTGGTGTTTATGCACCATGTAGACAGTAGGTGGCGGTAATGCACCACGTGCAACATCCCCCACAGGATGTTAGGAGTATTACACACTTTTCAAACCCATACCAATATTGGCCTATGATGTTTGCTCATGCCAGCAGCCGGCCGGAAGAGGCTTGCCTAGTTTTTATTTTTTAAGATGACCGGATATAATATCTGACAATTGTAGAAACATTATACTGTACCATGTTATGGAGTTGAAGCCTGTAAGAATTGAACATTAATTATAACTGCAGTGTTCTACTTTGTCCAGACACTCGCCTGTCTGACTCTAAGTGGGTGAAGATTGAGACTGGCAGAGGATTCACCAAGCTAACCCTTCCTAACCTCTTCAAAGATGACGAAGGGGTCTACACACTGCGAATGGTAACCAGAGGAGGTGTGGCTGAGCACAGTGCATTCGTCTCTGTTGCAGGTAATCAATACAGGAGTAATGGGAATAACTTGTTATGGTTAGTTCATAAATTGCAGGTTTTAATGAAGGTTTAAACACTGTTATAAATTGTCAAGCAGGCAATGTAGAAATGAGTAGTATGCAAAAACGACTCGAATTTGAAAAAAAGAAATACAAAAGAAATGAATACAGAGTACAATATAAGAAGGGGATAAAATGCAAAAGATAATGGCATTTTTAATCAGAGGAAAGAAAAACACTAATATGCATATGTTTCAGTTTAACCTCTACTGTTAAGCATGGCGTTACATTGCCTCTCCCTCTATAGACGGTCCACCCCCGGTCGCTGGAGCCCCTGGAGCTCCCATGGACATCAATATCCACGACGCCAACAGAGATTATGTCATTGTTTCTTGGAAGCCTCCTAACACCACCACAGAGGGTCCTATCCTGGGATACTTTGTAGACAAGTAAGAGTGATGTTCTGACCAGTTTTTGAGTTGTGGCGAAAGTCTGTGTCCTTCAAAATGGCTATACTGTATGTTGTATTGTATTTGAAATAATGTTAAGCAACCTGACTGCATTTGGTGAAGTACACCCTTCCTAGACAGTCATGGGAGGGCAAATACAATTCTGACAATGAAATACTCATTATTTATTCCTGGTTTTACTTCCCTGATTGAGTATCCCTGTGGTTAACTTGTTCTGCTTCTGTAAAGGGCTTCAGTACTGTAGATATACTGTAATATTTAGTTTAATAAATACTTCTCTCCTCTCTCATCTGCTCTCCTCAGGTGTGAGGTTGGAACAGAGAACTGGACACAGTGCAATGACCACCCCATTAAGATCTGTAAATATCCAGTGTCTGGCCTTTTTGAGGGACACTCTTTCTACTTCCGTGTCAGAGCTGTCAATGCTCGTGGAATCAGTAAACCTTCCCGCATGTCTGAGCCTATCGCTGCCATAGACGCTACTGAGTTTGAGAGGCTTCATGGTATGACTTAGTTAGTTAGTACAGTCAATTTAGCTCTTTTTATTTAGTTGATTGGATTCAATGTTTCCTTTTATGCACGTTAAGCCTTTGGGGTATGGTGCATAACATTTATTTGTTTTGATCTATTATTTATAGCGATAATATGGGCTTGTTCTAATAAAGCATAAATGCTGTACCTTATCCATTTCATATTTAAACCTATGACATTTTTCTCTTGTAGTAACAAAACTTGGAGGCAAATTGGATGTGTGTTCCTACCTTGATGATCTTGAAGGTAGGAATAAAACTCAAATAAATAAATAAATGCATTTCTCTATTCAGTGTTTTAAACTACCACTGTTATTGCCAACTAAACACATAAACCCATACAGAACAGAATGTAATACAGTCGCAGAAAAAACTAAGATGCGGTGGGTGTCCTGCTACAAACTCAGCAATAGAGAGGAAATGGTGGAGACTATTTTTAAAGAAGTCCTTTGCTTCTCAGGGCCAATTAGGTTAGGTTGAGTCAGCTGTGTATTGTGATCAGCTGAGTGGCGGCTGACTGTCAGCTGATAGCCGGCAGCGCGTAAGCCAGAATATATTGTATTAATATTATTATGTATATGGAAAGAGTAGTTAACTTTACATTAGAATATGGGATATTGTATTTACATTGATTAAGGTACAGAAGTAAGTAATACATTTGCCTTAATTTCAAGCTGGTTAATGAATTAACAAAATACTTGTGTACCCTCTGGGAAACTACAGTAATATCAAAACTGTTCAGCTGAAGAAGGTAAATGCTGTGTGTGTGTGTGTGTGTGCATGTGCGTACGTGTGCGTGTAGCTGAGGGCAAGCCCCCAGGTGCTCCATCTGGAATACATGCATCAGAAACAGACAGGAATTATGTGGTTCTGAGCTGGAAGGCTCCAGAATATTCCAGCAAGGCTCCAATGTGGTACTACCTAGAGAAGGTAACTACTGTAACATACATTACTACATATAATACATAATACATTGCAGATATAATGAGAACATTTTAAACAAAAAATAACCAAACAAACAACTCATAGTGCAGGATTTATTCACTCCAACAGTGTCAACACCAACCTTAAGTTTGCACCAACCTTTTCACAAACCTTTGCAGAAGGTTACAGAAATTGTTGCTTCAATCACTAATGGACCACATTACTTACTGTATATATCATTTGTACAATTGCTCCCCTGCACACTATATATTTAAACATATTGTCTTGTGTTGTTTATTATTTATAAAATAAAAGCTATTGTACTTGTAAACCTCAGAAAGCGCAATACTACTGTACTGTGCATAACTCTGTTTCTGTCCATAGAGCATGGTAGGCAGTGGGTCATGGCAGCGCGTCAACACCCAGGTTCCTGTGAGATCATCCCGTTATGCAGTGTTTGACCTGGCCGAGGGCAAAGAATACCAGTTCAGAGTTGTGTCTGCCAACATTTACGGCACAAGTGAGCCATCCAAACCAACTGGACTAATTAAAACTCTGGAACTCAAAGGTTAGTTTTTTCCGAACCCTGCAGTGCAGACCAATGGAGCACAAATAGTCAAATCTTATTGTGGTGATATGTGATATGTTTTTGTATTACTTATTCCATGTACCTGCAGGTGTGCCATCAGCTCCTGGTCAGGTTATTGCTACTAGGGAAACAGACGCGTCTGTTCTCATCCAGTGGGCTGCGCCAAAAGAACCCAACAATTTGATTGGATACTACATTGACCAGTGTGTTCAGGGATCCAAGGATTGGACTTCAGCCAATCACAAGCCTCATAAGAGCACCAAGTATGTTTTTTAGCTTACCTATTTTGGATTCATGCATCATACTGTATTTGCCCTTTGAAACTCATCAAATCATATTGAACCAATATAACAAGCATGCTGTGTACAGTATGTATTGTGGAACTATGATTAGTTGTACAATAGTACTGTACTAGTATAGTATGCATATACCATTTGTGTTTGTCAGTTAGAAAAGGCAAACTGGTTGTCTTTCACAGGCCTTTTGCTTTCTGTGGCTTAAAGAGTGTAATTGTATGAGACTTTCCTCATTGTAATGCAGCCACAAGCCAGGCCATAACAGCAACCTTGATACAATTTGTAATACAAAGGTACAGTTATTTTTGGAGCTGGTTGAGGTTAAGCATCTTTGTCAAGGCTGGCCCGTGGATAATACCAAGAACCTTTTGTCTGGGAAGAACCCCTCCCTCCCCGATTTTCTCGGACCCCCTAGGCTACCCGGCCTGTGTTACAAAACCAGGCCAGCGTCCTTCCTAAAGCCCACCTCTGGATCCTATCAGGCTGTGATGATCCAACACCATGCCGTGTCTGTTTCTGTCCCGCTAGGTTTGTGGTGAGTGGTCTGACCACAGGGGAGAGCTATGTTTTTCGTGTCCAGGCCATTAATGAGCTCGGTCTCAGTGACGAATCCCAGGAGTCCTCTCCTCTGTCCGTTAAAGCTGCACTCAGTCAGTATTTACCAACAGCTACTGTACATCTGCTTCTGGTATAACGCCATTAGTTAATGACGTATAAGAGAGTAACAATTTCATGATCTGCTTTTCTAGCCACCCCCTCTTCTCCGTATAACATTGCAATGCTGAACTGTGACGGCCATTCCATGGTCCTGAACTGGAAAAAGCCTCTCTTCTCCGGCGGTGCAGAGATCACAGCGTATTACGTGGACAAGAGACGCAGTGGAACAACCATGTGGAGGGAGGTTCATATCCCACCTGTTACAGAGAGACTGTATAAGGTATGAGCTACTGAATTCCAAGAGCAAACCTTCTTCAAAGCAAAACTCTGGTGATAGCCTTGGTGTCTATGAAGTTTAAGAAACTGCCCCAGGATGGTGGAGGTTATATTACAGTAACGTTGTATTTGACAGGTGGACAGTTTGACAGGAGGAGCTGTTTATCAGTTCCAGGTCTACGCAGCCAATCTGGCTGGCCTGGGAAAGGCGTCTACACCCTCCGCTAACTTCACATGTGAGGCCTGGACTATGCCAGAGCCTGGTTAGTGCAACCTGTCTTCTATTTGTATGTATCTATTCCTGTTTACCAGTATGTATACAGTATGTCTATAAAGTATACTATACTGTATAATATACAGTAACAAATAGAGGAGTCCCTTTGGAATATTTCTAAGGGACTGTGAACATGTCTAATAGTACAGTACTTTCGTGATTTGTTTACCTCTCTGTCTGTCTGTCTGTCTGTCTGCTTGTGCATCCCAGGCCCAGCCTTTGACCTGAGAGTCTGTGAAGTGAGAGACAATTCAGTGGTTGTTCAGTGGGAGAAGCCTGTGTACTCTGGTGCTTCAGCGATCTCAGGCTATCAAGTGGAGTATGCTAAGAAGGGCTCTTCTGAGTGGACCAAGGCCAATGAGAAAACTGTCAGTCACCGCTTCTTCAAGGTGTGTTCAACATTAGCAAGGCCTCATCGACTGCTCCCCTAGTCTAATGTTTTATATAAATATATACTTTTGTTTTTGTATGGAAATCTTTGTGCTACTAGGACTTTTTTTATTTACATTCAAGTTATATGTGTTTTGTTAAAACAATGACATTGCATTAAACTGTGCTACGCTGCCATCTAATGGACAAGGTCTGGTAAGACCGTGCTGAATCTGCAACCGTTAGTTATGCTCTACAAATATGTATCATCAGTCAATTGGACCACATTCAACTAATAAACAACAAACATTTTACTGTGATTTCATAAAACATACAATAGCAGCTTATTGGACCACCTTTAACCAATCAGAAAGTGAACCACTTGGGGACTATTTTCTGTACACAAATTCATTTCACTATTTTATTACATATGAGACAGACATCATTTCATCCACTGGTATCCACTGATCCCTGAATAATTTAGAAAGTACCCTGTTTTTTTTCTTGCCAAATAAATGAGATGCAGAAATTGCTTGTTATTTTCCAGTGATTATGGCTAGCCCAAAATATACCCCTGGAGGATGACTGTGAATGTGATCATTGACTAGATACCTGCTGCTATCCATTAAACATCCCCACACTCTCCTGTCTGTCTCCTAGGTAACAGGATTGCAGAAGAGTGAAACCTACGTGTTCCGTGTTCGTGGGGTCAACGAGGCTGGAGTGGGCATGGCCTCTATGACCTCAGACCCTGCGACCGCCAAAGCCCTGCCTGGTAACATTGGAACCATAGATATTGGAATAACTATAAGATGGTGCATTGTAATGCAGTTCAAATGAAAGCAAAAATGGAACACTGTCTACCATGCATGGCCTGAAACAAAGTCAATTTAACTCAAAACTGTTTGCTGCAGCAATACCATTGTGGCCTCAGATTGATTATAGATACTTGGGAATTAATGTAATATACTTAAAACACGCCATTAACATCCCCAGAAAGAAATTGTGAAATCTGTGTGCCTCCCCACTGACTTGCATGGGACGCTTTGTCGTTCTGGGCTGCATAAACCTTCCCCCCCTTCCAAAAATCAAATGTGTAAGTGCTGTACCTTCTCTGTTAAATTCCATTAGCTCTGTTGGAACTGACAGAATATCAGATTGTTTGTGTGTTGCTTTTAAAAGGACTGGCAATTCAAATTGCAATAGCATTTTGCACATACAGAGCCCGCTTCCTTGACGTCACCTTACAGTGGGCGGCTGTGTATGATTCTGCAACTAGATGTCACACTGAGTGCACCAGCGTCTCGGATCATAACACATCACACATGCAGTAACATGCACGTGTGGTTGACCCAGCTATGAAAACATAGGAGGAGCTGGCATTACAACACATTTTCGGCTCAGGACACAATGCCTCCACTCTCTTTTTACATAGAAAATAGGTGTTTACTGTTACATTAGTGTTTAAATTATTGTATATATCCACATTTAACTCTCCCCATTCAGTATTGTTGCACCTGTCAAGGTGAGACAAATGACACCTTCTATATGATTAATAATGCACTTTGCTGGCAGGCATCAGCACATTTCCAGCCTAGTGTTAAACATCAACCAACTACAGACAAAATAGAAAAGTTATTGATTGAATACACTGTATTTCTCAGAAAACGATGTACTTGCAACCTTAATTACATAGAGTACTGTATGCTTTAACAAGCTTCCCTTTACAAGCACTACAGCGGGGTTTTTCTAACATAAATCTATAACAATATATTTGACGTGTTTCTAGTCATTGAGCATTGTTCCAATCTTACTTCTGGCGACGCAGGTTCCCAAGAGGTGTCCTGTGCAGTGGACGAGAAGTCAGGCGACATCGTTTTCTCATTCGAGTCCTGCCAAATGAATGTGGACTCTCAGTTTGTCTGGAAGAAAAACTATAACGAAATCACAGACTTCTCCAAAGGAATTGTGGTCAAGACAGAAGGCAGCCTGTAAGAACACAAGCACACACACATACAGTTGTATGTGATTTGAACAGATAATTGTAATAATTACACAAAGTGTAATATCAAATTGTCCATCTTCAAGAGCTCTCATTTCGATATCCTTTGCATCTTTTCTGACCATTTTCATCTTTATCTCCAATTGTGTCTTTGTGTCTCGGAACCACTAGATCTAAGCTGATCTTTAAGAACCCTGATAAGGAGGACTTTGGCACCTTCTCTGTTGCTGTTACTAACACAGATGGCGTCTCATCCAGCTGCTCACTAACTGCTGAAGGTAGCTCTTCAGCCAGCCCTATCTTGTCATGACCTGGTTATAGGCTAAAAGCCGTACAAGCTACCTTATTAACCCTTGTACAGGGCCCACAAGACCTGCTGTGTGACTGAGAGTCCTGACCCGAGATTGAAATGTAAAGTATGTGAAGAGTTAGAGTGCTTAAAGTCTGATTCCTGGGATATGATGCCAAAGCTAAATCATCTCATGAACATTTTGGTATAACCATGTTAGGCTAATTGCCGACTGCTTGATAAATGCAGCCAGTGCCATGTACAGTATACAGGTATTATGAGCAAATTACATAGAGGGAGATGAGACTGTACACAATGTTGTAAAATCCATCCATCCATCTTCATCTGCTTATCCAGAGTCAGGTAATATATATATTATATTTGTATATAGAATATATTATTTCATTAAATAATTTACAGTATGTGAGAGTGAGTAGTTGTCAATGTATTCATGATATGAACATTTCATACAGTTTTGTATAGTTCACGTTTACAAATCCAGGGCAGTGTAGGAATAGTGTGAGTAGATATTATCTGAAACTGACAGTGAATTGAATTAGAATAGCTTATTACATCTTAAAATGTGTTTGTTTATTTTTTATAGAATTGGAAAAGATGATGGCGCGTAGCTATGATATCAGACACCCAAGTAGGTCTCTCTTTCTTTCTCTTTATTAGTCTTCTTTCCTAGTTTCAATCTTTGTTTTAATGTCTTATTGTCTTTGAAATCCACTCTTTGTTCTTTGAACAATGGACTTTTTATTTTATATTCAAGAGCAATTGTTTTTTCAATTGATAAAAAAAAAAGTCTTACCTGCGTTTGCATCACCTACTTCACCTCAATCTCCTCTCTTCTCCTCTCTTCTCCTCTCCCTATGTATCTCCCTATATAGTCATCCCTCTGAAGTCAGAGTTGTCCTATAAGATTTTAGAGAGAGGCAGGATGAGGTTCTGGCTCCAGGCTGAAGAAATATCTTCCAACGTCACCTACAAGTTCTTTGCTAACAACAAAGAACTGTCTGGGGCTGCTGTAAGTTTCAATACGTCATACAGTATGAAAGCTGGGTGAACGGACTGACAGATTAATGGATGGACGGCATAACGAGTCAATTAAATGCTTGAATAGAGAAAGCAAAAGAGGATCTCTTCAGCATCTTCTCTAACTGACGTGCCTGCAGCTTATAAAGTGGATGTGGGGATAATTGCAGGAATTTTATTGTATTTTATACCACTGTTTCTGTCATATTTGACAGTTACCTGGGTAGGAAGAGTATTGTGGGTGTAGCTAAGGAGTGGTACTTTGTAACAATGATTCTCTGCTCTTTGACAGTGACATGCCTTGGTGCATGTAGAAATAATATTACAGGTATCGCTTAGGAGTGAAAAATGTGAAATCACCAAAACACATTACTTTTTTGAACATGCGTGTCGAATTCGTGGGAACGAGACAAATGGGAGAGAAAATTGGATGTTAAAGTATAATTTACAGCATTTTCAACATTGCAAGTCATGTTTAAAATGATAACATAATAATTCATTTTGAGTATAGCAGTAAATTGCCATACCTGTACTGTATCTTATATATTCCGTCTTTCTCTTTGCAGCCCAACAAGATGGGTCATGATGTGGCTACAGGTGTAATTGAGTTCATCCTGGATCATTTCACAGAGGAAAACGAAGGGACATTCACCTGCCAGATAACAGATGGAGGAGGCAAAGCTCAGAGCTCTCTGGTTCTGATTGGAGATGGTATGCACACCTCCTGTGTGCTGTGCGCATTCCCTCGCTCTACTGTTGATTGTAGATTGATATCAACTGCAAATAGAGATTACAAGCATCCTGTAGCATGCTAACCCCTAGCCATGATGAACAGAGCTAATTCAGAGATGTATCTGTGTTTAGAGGTGTAGTTCCCAAAGCAATCACAGGAAATGTCAACATTTTTAGATGTGATCTGACCCTGACAAACAGCAGCTTGCAAAGGAAAGGCAGGTCTTCTGATTCAATCTAAAAAGTTGTCTTTGTATTCATAATTTAAACCATCAGTAGGAATGGATCAAATATGTCAAAGTACGAAATACAATATTTATATAATTTAATTGTGTAAATGTGTGCACGTGCATTTGCGTGTGTGTGCGTGTGTGTGTGTAGCCTTCAAGGCGGCGCTGGCTGAGGCTGACTTTCAAAGAAGAGAGTATATCAGAGTGAAGGAGGGTAAGATGTCAACAGTGTCTGACACATGCAGTATAATCAAACCGAGCTAGTACGTATGAACAGTTGGTATGTGCCTGCCCCCCTTTCGGGCGTCATCAAATATGCATGCGCTGTAACTGAGGATAAACACTGTCAGCTGAAATGTATTCCTCCATCTAACGACACTGTTATTCTGCCCACAGGACCTCACTTCAGTGAGTTCCTGTCAATTCATGTTGGCGACGACTGCTCTGTCACTCTGGTCTGCAAGGTAAGCACACCAGCCTAAACAATGGTTTGAAGACGTGGTGCCAACATCTTGTGTCTTGTTTGAGAACACCTGTTTAACTTCTCTTTTATATAAATGTTTCTGTCATGCATTATTCAGCTATTATTATTCAGGTTTGCGTTATTATTTCGCTTTTTTAGTTACACCAGATACACCAGGGAGGCCGCCGTGCGGGGATGCTGTGTTTGTCTAATAGAATGAGTTGTAATCCCCACATCAAATGTGCCAATGCAAAGTGTAATCTCTGCATGATATGAAGCATTATATTTAACACAGGTAGCACAATTTAGCATAGTTTCTGATCCAAAGACGCTAAAACTTTTAATGGGACGTGCCTCCAGGGGCAACATGAAAGCTTGAACACACAGAGCCACTGTCTTTATATTCAGAATTGCATGTGCCTTGTGCTTAACGAGGAAAAACGAGGCTAAGCAGGGAAATGTAGTTCTGTTGACATTTGTTTTAAGGTCGGTGTCCGACCCAGAGGTGGGGAACAGACGTTCTCCTCTGTCTCTTGGAATAACATTCAATCAAAAGTTATTTGTATCTGTTACAGGCGCAGGCTGTGCTTTCAAGCATTTTATTGGCAGATATGGAATCTGTAATAGACACAGTCTATATCTCCTGGGAATTTGTATAGACAATTTCTAAGTAATTTAGACTGGTATTCATTTAGAGATACATTAAGTAAAACACACAATTGGATACACTTCAAGTAAATAGGAAGTAGGCCAAATACTGTATAATTGCATTGATGAGTAATACATTTGTTAACTATATTCCACTCCAGGTTGCCAACTTGAAGAAAGAATCCGTATTCCACTGGTTTAAAGAAGATACAGAGATCATCCCTGACGTGAAACCTGACCTAGGCTCAGGAGTTTGTAAACTGCCAATTAAGATGGTAACTGTTACTTTCAATCCCACTAGTTGCTGATATTGCAGTGAACCGGTGATTAGACCTGGATGGCTACAGGCTAACAATTCAACTGGCACAAATATTACAGCTTCTACAATTGTATTGGCCTTTGTTGGAACTCTATCTGTTTCTGTCCCATCACCAGTTTTCCACGAAGACAACAGGAGTTTATAAGGCCACCATCAGTGATGATAGGGGAAAAGACATGAGCCAAATTGACATCTCTGGAAAAAGTAAAGTAGTGTGTGATTCTTGGCCACATGGGGCAGTGTTGCCCTGTAAATAAAGCACACCATTATGCACGCAGGGCGGGCGTGCACTTGTGTGTGTGTGCCTGTGTGCATGTGTTCTGTGCAAAGATATACAGTACATAGAATTTTGGCACAGCATCTGCTGAAAGTAGTGTAGATCCTACCAACTGAGGCATTTCATGGCAGTTGGATGCAAAGGTTACATTTACTGTGTATTTGTATACATTACACATTTACTGTGTATTGGGTAAATGCACAGTAAATATATATATATATATATATATATATATATATATATATTTACTGTGTATTTATCCATTGTGAGGATTTGGTCACAGTCAGCTGTGTATCAAGATACTCGAGACAACTACAGTAGCTAAAAATGATAGAGACATCATGAGTGACCTCTTAATTCTAGCATAATAATAATAATAATAATACTACATTTTATTTAGGACGCCTTTCAAAACACTCAATGACATCTTACATTGCAATAATTAACCAACTATCATAATGTTGTATGTTGCTTTTAAACCCATACTGTATGTTATATAAAAGTATTTTCAATTCTTCCCCATCGATCGTCAAATAGAGATTATTTATTTATGTTTGACATATTTTCTAACCTAATCTACAATTAACTTTTATACTATAGTGTCCAGTGCAACAGCCCTATAACTTTATACATCTATTTATTCCATACATACATAATTTAGTATAAAAAAGTGTCTGGACATAAGGCAATGTATTATTTAATGTATTTGTTATACTGCACCACCAGAGGGCACCATCACAACATAACTAATCTGGCTCTACTTCTGACTGTTCTTTGCTTCTCTCTACAGTCTTTGACGATGTCATAAACAAGTTGAACAAACTGGCTGGTAGGTATCTTACACACGAAAACACACATACATTAAAATATAGTATGCAATGTTATATTTCCCAGGGTCTTTGAAGAGATCTGTAGCATAAGTATATTAAAGGAGAGGCAATTAGACTTGACCAGCTGTACATGCATTCACACATGCACATGCACACACCCTTACCCACACACGCAAGCACACGCTCACACACACAAGCACACACACACATGCACGCACACACACCTACACACACACACACACACAAACACACACACAGGCACATGCACACAAACACATGCACACATATGCGGACAAACGCACACACATACATCAGCATGCAGCAGGTTATGCTGGTGATAGTCAGCCATCATGGAGTGAAATCATTTTATCGTTCCACTGAGCAGCCACAGTGGCTGTCTGGGGTTTTGCTTCTCGCTCGGCCAGTTTAAGGCCCCTCTGCATGTACTACGGGCCCAGAGTTCTTGCTACCATGGTGATGCGGACAGGTGCCCTCTGCAAAGTCTCTCAAATCTGTTCTAATTTTCCGTTATTACGGCTCTTATGCAAAGGTTGTTCACAAAATGACTCTGTCTGGCCTCCTGCACCCCCCTTCTCTAATGTAGTGTTCTCACGTAGGAATAAAAATCTAATCTCTGCATTTTCCACTCGAACCGTTTCGATTTCGCCGCTAGATTACGGGTGGGAAGAGGCGATGCAAAATGGGAAAACATCTAATAGTGGCTGCAGATTGCCGAAGATGGCAGCCTGATTTGTTGTGATTACTTTTGGGTGACAAGTAAGCAAATAGGTCAGCCGGGGGGCGGAGGAGCGTTCTAGAAGGCGCTCACAGAGTCGGTTTAATGAACGGCTTGCCCGTCTTTGCTTTTACCCGTTAATAGGCGCCAGCGCCTCAGAGGTGACGATTTGCTGCACGGCAACAGGCATTCAGCTGCAGTGCTCGATGAAGTATTACACCGGCGAGATGAACGTCAGCTGGATGCACGGGTAAGACGGGCCCTGGTCGTCGTCACCGGCCCCCTCCATCACCGACCCTCTGCCTTGAACTGAGAGAGCCGCGAGTGGCGCACACGCATGTCATTACACCGCCTGTTTCTGCCCAATCGCAACTATTTAGTGAAATATCACGTCCTAATCACTTTCTATTAGCGAGGCTGCTTCTGGCCCTGGAGACGCTGCACTGAAACTGGGAGATGTGTCGCTCAGGGGTGAATGAAAGGAAGTTGTTGATGGGGGAGGGTGTAGAAATGAATGATATAAATGAAAGGAGCGAAAGAAAGTGGGAGAGGGGTGAGAATGGGGAATATGGAGAGACAAAGAGCGGGCTAGTAGAAGCTTTTCTGTTATTCAATTATTCAGAGAACGGAAATTATGAAGATTAGATTTCTACCCTCTCCCTGTCTTTTGCGCAAATGTGTGTGTGTGTGTGTGTGTGTGTGTGATAGATAGGAAGGGGAAAATGTGTGTCCCTAGGCATAACATTAGGCACGCATGTAAACATGGTTTTCCATTACCTCTGAAACAGGTTTCACACACACTTAAATGCACACATGCACGCACATGCAAACCCACTTCCCTCTCTTCTCGATTCAGACAGTCTAAGCTTTCACAAAGTGAGAAGAACGTGATTGGAGGACTGCTCGGTACCACAGCAACAATGGAGGTAGGCCTACGCTTGGTCCCCCGGCATGCCTGACATGCCACTAACCATAATCACGCAAGGCCCATTGAGATGCTCCACCATGGTGGGTTGTCATGAAATGTTTCCCCGTGATTAATGCAACAACAGTGACTCTTCTCTCGTTTATAATTACCACAGTGTCACTTCTTATCTGTGAAATACTGAATAAACATGTTATACATGATCAGGTTGAAAGGTATAGCTGATAGTAATGTAGAGAAGGGTGGATGGATGGGTGGATTGATTCTTTTTGTGTGTGTTGTTTACAGATTATTGAGCCTACCGAGAGAGACAAGGGACTGTACTCTATTGTGATCACTGATCCTGAGAACACACACAAGCGTATTTTGGATCTCAGCGGAGAAAGTTTGTAAACACACATACTGTAACCCTGATCAATGCAGCCATTTTGTATTGGGCTCTTGACTATGAGCTCTGTAGGAAGTGACTTCTTGTTTTGTCTTTCAGCATTTGACAAGGCCTATGCCGAGTTCCTGGAAAAAAAGTAAGATCGCAATATCAAATGTTTGCTGGGGGTTCAGTTTAAATCGAGCTGCAGGTGTGATTATTAATTTCAGCTCATACTTACAGCCCCAAACATGCATAAAAACACTCATATCACATTTGATATTGAAAGACTTGAAGCCCACAGACTAGCAATGAAAATAACCAGCTACCAGGCTACTTTGTTGCATCATGCTAAACCAGTTTTTATGTTTGGGTGGTGCATTTGTGTGCTAGATATGAACAGAGGGAGAGGGTTTCTTTAAGGTAATTTGGCTAATTGGGACGAAGCGACACTCTGTACATTACATTTTTGTCAATGCATTCTAAAAATCCGAAATGCGGCATGTGAAGCGGAACCTGGCTAATTTCCTCTCCTAATTATGTTTCAAAAGAAAAAGCTTCAGCATTGTGGAGACAATTCTGCAACCGCAATCAGACAGGTTCAGCTAACCAGCGTGACCGCCTCTTTCACTTTTCATTGTGCCTCCAAATGTCAAACGGAGAACACAGAGGAAGTCCCACTGGTCCCGAGCCCTGTGTCTGTCAGTCATCCTAGGCTGAGCACATCCATCCGCCATAACATCCCGCACATCAGTCCATCAATACTATTTTAACCAGGGCAGATGCTTATCTAAGCTTACTTTGAGCATGAACACTCTCTGGTGGGTTGCCAGTCAAGTGTTCACAACACACACACACAGTATAATATACACAGACATAATATTCACACTTATGGGCAGTTTAACAGGCCAACCTGGAGAGAACATTCAAACTCACACACAGCGAGAAGGAGCTGAATAGTGCGGTCAAATGTTATTCGGCCTTAAATTGAGGGCATACTGTGCAGACTATCCCAACTGCCACTGACCCAAAACTGAAGAAAATCGATTGTGCTCAGCCTCTGTGAAGATAGCCAGGCCAGCCCAGGAAAGACAGGCTGTCGCACTACGCTAGGTGCCAAAGGAGGAGTAGAGACACAGGCCCGCTACACAGCATGGGGAAAATGCATACGACGAGCAATTCACTCGTAGAATTCTCACTGACAGCTACTGTATGTATTCATACGCGTGTGAATTATAGTCCCTCCAAGTAGCATTGTCGCTCATATCGGAGCTGTCAGTTGTGCTCAAAGCCACGACTGCTGCTTGAAGTATAGTGGTGCTTATTCCGCTGCGTGTTCACACGGTGATATAGGAGCTCCTGATCTCCACAGAACATGCAGGATTTTAGAAAATGTAAATTTCCGCTACTGTATTTCCCACAAATGTAAAAAAAACAAAAAACATTCATGTAGACAGCCAATGGAACAATCTAATTGATCATGTCAGCGTCAAACGGCTAATTACTCTCATTTGTTATGAATGGTGTCGTGCACATTTGCAGGTGCACTATGGCATTGAGGATGGATTTGAACTCCCTTGTGTTTCTGTGTGTTTCAGGGCTGAATCATATGCTGACCAGAGTGAGTCCATCTCTGTCCTCCGTCTGTCTATCTTTCACATAATATCATATAATATCACATCCAGTTCTCTGTGATAGTTATACGGAACAACCATTGGTTTGTTCTGACAGCGTATGCACGTGTGTGTGTGTGTGTGTGTGTGTGTGTTGAGCGGCAGACCCTAATCTCTATCTCTACTCTCTCAATGGGAGCTACGGGTGACGGGACGGACTGTAGCGCAACAGAGTGCGCTCACATGTTCTGAATATCCATCCATTAGCTCTCTGTCTATCTGTTTCCTCCCTCTCTCTGCGGCGTGCCTGTAGCAAAGCAGTTGATTCTAATGAACACTGCTGTCCGGCCAACTGGATTTGTTTAATCAGGTGGTGATGTGCATGGATTGAACAGCGTCTGGGCCGACTGTGTGTGTGTGTGTGTGCGCGCGTGCGTGCGTGCGTGCGTGCATGCGCGTTACAAAACATTAGGTGGATATAGCCGGCTACGTTCTATTTGATTTGCGACAGCTTGGCCTGGCTCAGCACCGGATGTAGTGGGCTGCAGAAGGACAACGTGGCATAAGGTGACCCGTTACCCCATACTGGTGGTGAAACAGCAGCGCTTTGCGCTATTATTCCCCTTCTGATGAACCTACAAACCTTGCTCTCTTGTCCTTGTCCAGCTTTTTCTTTGTTGGTATTATTATCAGGGATGTGTCAGGAGCCTATCGTTTTACAGTTAGGCTACTAGTTACTACTAGTTTACTAGTTAGTTACTAGTGGATGAATGTAACATCCTACGCTATAGTACTATACTTGTGCACTATACAGACAATAACAACATGTTGAGATGAGGAACAAATGATAAACAAATACAATGAATGTGAGCTATTTCTTAGGGAAATAGCTCATTTTAAAGTATCTGTATATGATGTTGTCTGCCACTAGATGTCACACTAAGCACACTGGCATCTGATTAAACATGCATGCGCTAACAATGCATGGGCTGGGCCAGCTAAGAAAACAAACATCTGGAGGGAGTGCTCAGGATGCCATAATCCACTCTGTCTTGACATGGAAAATAGTTTGCTGCTATATTAATGTTTAAAATATCCTATAGGTCACCTTTAAAAATTGCACTTATGCAAACGATGAATCTACTGTACTAGTTGTTGACCATTCTGATGCATCCCTGATTCATGCTTTCATTGTTATTTTTAAGTCATAATGGAAATGTTTTTTCAGACCGTGGTAAAGTGATCGGAGGGTTGCCTGATGTAGTTACCATCATGGAAAAGAAGGTATTGTGTGTGTGTGTGTGTGTGTGTGTGTGTGTGTGTTTGTGTATGCTGTGGTATACTGCATAATAATGTGTCATCTCCCCATGTATTCACAGACCTTGAGTCTAACATGTACTGTGTGTGGAGACCCCAAGCCTCTGGTCTCATGGTTGAAGAACAGTGCAGAGGTGGAAATTGATGATCAGGTACTATATGTACAGGCACAGAGAGGTGGTTCTTTACTGTGATTATGGGCCTGACAGTGATGTGGCTGGATTCCAGGTCTTTGCACAGCAGACTATGGTTACCAACAAACTCCCTGTACTACTCCCTATACTACAGTACAGAAGGCCCTCTGTACAGTACAGTACAAAAAAAGCTTTCATTAGAAAAGGATTAATCAACAGCCACATTCCAACTAGTTGTTTGATTATTTTAAGTTTAAAATGTAACTGCACCCCAGCGCTGAGCCTGACTCCACCCACTACAACTTTGAAAAATGCGTCAAGGAGCTGAGTGAGGAGAGGGGAGGGGCTGAGAGGGGAACCCATATTAACATTATCGTTAACATTTTCATTTGATGACATATGAGCGTACTTGGTGTACCGTTGGAAACCAGCCAGGTCTTGCAGTGCTTTTTAACATATTTGACGACGTGTAGTTCTGTTTTATTATAAATACAGGCATTTTGTCAATATTAACACCAGCATCTGATCACAGATCAATTATATTACTTTGTTTACAGCTAAAAAAAAACACATTTTAGGGTGCAGTTACACTTTTAGAGAAGTACTAGTCAAGTCTCTAGAGACCATTAATACATGTATTTTTTAGTGCAGCTGTTTCAACTACGGTTTACCATAACAGATGCATTGTAATACTGATTTGTCTGTGTAATTCTAGCACGTGGTGTCCCTGGACCAGGGCAAGTTTGCCAGTCTCACCATCAAAGGCGTTTCCATGGACGATTCTGGCAGATATACCATGATCGTCCAGAACAAATATGGCGGCGAGTCTGTGGATATTGTGGTGAGTCTCCCCACTGTGTGCAGATGGTTGGATTTACTCGGGCACATGAAAATCAGATTTTCTGACCATCTGTGTCACAGATTTTATCAGATTATTTTCGTTTCAACAGCCAATATTAAGGATTTATATTCTGAGCAATCCAGAAGTGTCTCCGATCTGATTTATGATGCGGTTATTGTATAAAGGCTTAAGACGTAGCAGGGGGTTTCATTTCTCTATGCTCATTACAGTCCTGTAGATCATTAGTATTGTAATACAGATAGCTCTATCAGCATTATGCTGATCTTTAGTGTTCAATCAAAGGATACACACCTTTATACTGTACTTTACTTAACCTTGTGTTACTGTACACCTAATGCTGTTGGCACAGTTGTAACTGTCTCTCCTGTAGACTACCAAGGCTCTGGCATTAGAACTGTTCAATTAAAGGATACATATCTTTATACTGTACTTTACTTGTGTTACTGTACACCTAATGCTGTTGGCACAGTTGTAACTGTCTCTCCTGTAGACTACCAAGGCTCTGGCATTA